>CM062818.1:918280667-918538167 GCA_031772625.1 Pinus tabuliformis | reverse complement strand
ATTAGACCAGTAATATGGGTATAGGCAAGCTCGGGAGATGAAAAACAATTTCAGTGGAAGGGGTATTGATAGTTCAAGGTGAGCTAAGAGTGACAATCAACAATATTTGCATGCATAACTGACATACAAAAGGGCTCATTCCACCTCAGAATCAAATAGCAGCCCCAGTGTGTCACCAGATAGAAGGTCCAGACAAAGAAAGTATGTCAGGGATAACTTATACAGAGAATTACCATAGATTAAGCCTCCCACTTTTAAGGGTGAACAAAAAAAGGTGAAAGTCGAGGCTTGGTTGTTGGAAATGTAAAGATATTTGCAACTACATAATTATTTTTCAAATATGAAACCATGGATTGCTATTTTCCACCTTAAGGGAAAATGTAACTTGTGGTGGGAACAAATTAAGGAGGTTAAAAATTTGGATGAGAAAATGCTAGCATGACAGAAGTTTAAGTAATATTTCCAACAGAAATACTTGTCTGAGGATTATTACGAGAATAAGATGTAGAAGTTTTTCAAACTTAAGTTGTGAAATATGACCACAGAAGAATATGGATGGAAGTTTTTGGAGCTATTTGGATACATGGACTTTATTAGGGATGAAAAGGTAAAAATTCAGAGGTATATTAGTGGATTACTTTGATTCTACGTAGAAAAGGTGAAGTATGATGAGTCCAAGATTCTAGATGGAACCAAGAGAAAGGAAGAAGCATTATACTATCCAAATACGAATAAATTAGTTGTATAGAGGGCTTGGGACAATAAGAAGAAGAGCTTCATGGAACAAAGGAAGAAGGGGTTCAAACCCCACCTTTTAAAGATGGGTCATAGAAAAAGTAGTAGTCAAATCCGACTTTTGATGAGTCCAAAGGTAATAATTTCTGGAACAAGAAGTCCTAGTTCCAACCCCTGAAGCGTTTGGGTTGTGAAAGGAACCATAGGTACATGGGCTGCACTCACAAGGATGGAAGTCAACAGATTGTGCATAATATATAGGTACTTGATACAATAGAGGATGTGGGATGAAGCATGCCTAGGATTTATGCTGCATTGGATAATAATTAGGCTGAGCACTAGGTTCATATGATCGAAGTTAGAGGGAAGTTAAATAATCAACCTATTACTGTTTTAATTGACTGAAGAGCTAGTCATAGCTATATTGATTAGAAACTGGTAGAAAATACTTTAAAGAAATATAAGCACTATAGGGCATGGTTGGTTCAATTATCCACTAGAGTAAAACAGAAAGTTATAGAATTGGTGAATATATTCTTAATTGATATAAATGGGATGAATACTAAGGTTTATTTGAATATAATATCATTGGGGTCGCATGATTGTTTCATTGGCATGGGTTGGATGGAAAAGCACCATGTAGTTTTGGACTATTATAGAGTGTCTTTTTCCTGTATCGATAATGAGGGTCAGTGGATGCATGTCTATGGAGTTCCTATATGGATAACTATCAGAGATATATTAGCTCTGTAGCTATCACCAATTACCAATTACAGATTAAGAAAGAAGATATTAGCAAGACAACTATCTGAACTCATTATGGACATTATGAGTTCATGGTGTTTCCTTTCAGATTAATTAACAAGCGTTTTTATGTACTTAATGAATGATTCTTTTTTCGGGAGTATCTGGATAACTTTTTTGTCGTTTTCCTAGACGACATTTTGGTGTATTTTAAGTCAAAGGAGTAGCATGAACAACATTTGAGGTTAGTTTTACAGGTGCTAAGGGGGCATTAATTTATATGCTAAAATTAGTAAATTCTCATTTTATTAGAAGCAAATTCATTATTTGGTCCATATTATTTCAGATGATAGGATTATGGTGGACTTAGAAAAGATTAAGGCTATCGAGAAGTCACTGGCACTGAAGAATGTTTTGGAAGTTAGGTATTGTATGGGCTTAACAAGCTATTACAAGAGGTTCATTGAGGATTTCTAGGATTGCTTACCCTATCACTTCATTACAAAGGAAGAGTTTCAAGTTTAAATAGACTCTTGAGTGGGAATAATCCTTTTTATGTTTAAAGGTTTTGTTGACAAGTGCTTTGGTGTTGAAAATTCTAGACTCGAATGAATATTTCCTGGTATGCATTGATGCATGTAAATAAGATATGGGGGGAGTACTTATGAAAAATGGAAATGTGGTGTGTTATAAATCCAGGAAGATGAAGGAACATGAAAATAATACACTGCACAATATCTAGGTTTGGCAGCTCTAGTTCATGCTTTCAAGATGTAGAGACACTATCTCATGGTCAAACATTTGAATTATAGATGGATCACTACAATTTGCGACATTTGTTTAAATAGTCGAATTTGAATGCTTGACAAATCTGATGACTAGAGTTCTTAGGTAAGTATGACTTCAAGATCAAATATTTTAAAGGAAAGGAGAATAGGGTGGTAGATTCTTTTAGTCGGAGAGTGCACCTGATGCATGTTGTAGTAGTAAGTGTATGTAAGATGAATATATTTACCAGAGTTTTGGAAGCTAGTAATTTGGATCAATTGTATTTGGATATCAAGAATTACTTACAACAAGAAGAAATACCACCAAAATATTTGGATTATGAACTTGGGGAAAGAGAGATTCTTCTTTATCGTGGTCGTATATATGTGCCAAATGTGCAGGAAATGGAGGAGTTGATTTTGAAATAAATGCATAGGGTGCCTTATGCAGGACACCCATGATATCAAAAGACTGTTACGACAATTAAAAAGCAGTATTTTTGGCTAGGACTAAATAGAGATGTGGAAAATTGCATAGCCGAGTGTTTAGAGTTTCAGAGAGTTAAGGTTGAGCATAAGCACCCAACAATCTTGCTACAACCCATACCCATCCTGAAGCATAAATAGGATGTGGTGTTGGTGGAATTTATTGCTAAATTTCCCATGACAACAACAGGACATGATGTGATTATTGTGATGTTTGATACATTCACCATAGCTACTCATTTTATTATGGTGAAATCAACGTATAAAGAAACTAACATAGCTGATATTTTTATGAGGGAAATTTCCAAACTGCATGGTGTTCCTCGAGAAATTATTTTGGATAGAGATTCGAAGTTTACATCTAATTTTTGGACGGGGTTATTTAATGGATAAGGTATTGATTTGAATTTTAGTACTGCCCATCACCTAGAGTTTGATGGGAAAATTGAGTGGGTTAATCAAGTAATTGAGGAAATGTTATACATGTATGTCATGGGCAAACCTTCTAAATGGGAGGACTATCTAAATTTAGTAGAGTTTTCATATAATAAAGGATATTAGGCTTCACTAAGAATGAGATATTTTGAAGCATTATATGGTAGGAAATGCTACTCATGTGAGTTGTAGCAGTTTGGTGAATTGAGTAATGGTTGGTCCGAAATTGTTAGAGATATGGAAGAATAGGTGGTGAAGATTAGGAAAAATATAAAAATTGGCCAGGACAGATATAAAATTTATGTGGATAGGCATATGATGCATCGAGAGTTTAAAATTAGGGATCACATGTTACTAAAAGTTAGGCCACAAAAGAGCTCAGTGAAACTGGGAAGTTGTGCCAAATTGGCAACATGATATTATGGACCATTTGAGATTCTTAAGAGGATCGGTTCAATTTCTTATAAACTTGCATTGCTTTTATCCATGCATATTCATGATGTATTCTGGTATCTTTTCTTAAAAATATATATTCCTGGTATTGATCACATATTTGATCAGCATGGTAAAGGTATAATGGGAAATGTTCAGTCCTAATGAGGCTACATGGGAGCAGGAGCATGTCATGAGGGAGGAGTACCTTCATCTTTTTTACTGATGTACATGTGTTTATATATTGTACTGAGGATAGTTTATAAAATGAGGGGGGCATGAATGTAATACCCATGCTAGTTTATGATGAAAATACACATACTTTGATATTAGGCTGGTGAGTTAGAGTCATTTTACAGGCCTATGTGCCTATGTATATGTGTATATGAATTTTAGGGCTAGCTTGCCCAAGGAACTATTGTTAGAAAATGTAACTATGTTTGGTCTTCAATAGTGTACTTGAGTCATTATGTAATGTACTTGTCAAAAGAATAAAGAAAATTATTATTATTATTGTTATTATTGTGACTTATTAAAGATTGGGTTTCATGCTTGGGTCACCATGTCTTAGTTCAAAGTCCCCATTGATTACTTCTATGATTTATTCCGTGTCTATAGAGTTATTGTACATTTAAAGAGACCCTTATTCGGCTTTTGAATCATGTAAAAAAGGTTAAGTATTGAGTTAAATATGAAATATGTAACCTCCACACCATGTTAGCCTAAGATAAGATCAAGTTGGCCTAAGGAACCTATTTGACCCCACAAAATCCTATAAAAGGAAGCTCATCGAATTGATTTGGAGCATCATTCTCTCATCAAGTTTGAATTCCCTTGTAGCTGGGAAGAAGTACAAAAATCTCTTGTTGTTGGGAAGAAGTGCGAAGTTCTCTTGTAGTTGGGAAAAGGTGCAAAGTCTATTGCCGAGAAGCCGAAGTGAATACAATTTTGGGGAAGTCTAAGGAGACAAGTAAAATCAAAATTTTGGTGACTCCCTCTTTCTGTTTCGTGTTATGATTTGGGAGATTGAAGTCTTCCAAGTTTCACTGTTGCCGAAATCTTCTAGTTGCCATAAGTTGCTGCATAGTCGAAGTTGCCGGGAAGAGGTCGAAATTATGGGAGGCTGACTTGGTGTAGAGGGAAGGTTTGGTCTTGGTCTAGGGTGAAGAGTCTCAAAGAATGCTATTGAAAGGAATAATGATCTTGAATTGGTTTTCCCCTCAAGGGGGGTTTTTCCTTGGCATGTGCCTACATTTGGCGTCTATTGTTTTATGTGCTATTTATTTTGGTAATTGCTTGATGAACTAAAGAAAGAAGATATAAATAATAGTAATAATAAGAAACATCGAAAGTGATTATCAAGAACAAGAAAACATTTGTTCCTTTTTGATTTTCTAACATGGTATTAGAGCTTTGGTGAAGAAGAAAGAAAAAGGAAGTCCAAGCACTTGACCTAATCATAAGTACTATCTCAGGGAAGGAGTCTATTATATTCAAGAAGGATGTATAACTAAATCAAGGGTGAGAATAAACTTGAAGGAGCATCTAACTTTAGATCCTGGAAGAAGAGGATTGACCTAATCCTTGAGAAGAACAAGGTGCTAGACTTGGTTAAAGGAAATATAAAGAAGCCTACAGAAAAACCCAATGATGTAGACAAAGCGAAATTTATGGATTTAGAATTGGTGGCTGACTCTAATAGTAGAAGTAATAAAAGACAATCTTGTCCCATTCATAGCTAACATCGATCATGCTCACGAGATGTATGAAGCCTTGTCGAAGCTGTTCACTATTAAGAATATTGGTTGAGTGGCAAGTTTGAAGAATGAGCTGAGGATTACAAAGATGACTAAATAATATACTGTGGAAACCTTCTTTGTGAAGATAGCTAGACTCAGAGATGATCTCTTGGCCATCGATGATATTTTTCCAGACAAAGAACTGGTGATCACTGCTCTATTAGGATTTCCACCCTCTTGGGGTGCATTTGTTGTAGGTCTCAACAGTTGGAAGGTAGCTCCCACCTTTGAATAATTATGGACCACCTGTAGTCAAGAAGAATTAAGGATCTTAATGGTTTCCAATCCTGAAGGAGTATCAAATTCTTATGTTTCTCATCATAAAGGAAAGAGACCGAAGGGAGCGAGGAAGGAATTTGACATGTCCAAGATAGAGTGCTGTCAATGTCATAAGAAGGGTCACTACAAAAGCAACTGTCCCAAGAATCCAAGGAATAATAGGAGAGGAAAGGATCAAGCCAACCTTGCTATAGAAGGATACTCAAATAAATTCAAGCCCAAAGAACCCGAAATTAGGGACTTACACTATTAAGTCCTTTTCTTGTATCTTTATATATCTTTTTTTATATGTTTTAGAATTTAAAGGTTTTTAACATATTTTGGAAAAGACATTTGGTATTTCTTTTAAGTTTGTAGGTATCCTTGAATCTTTGGAGGGAGCCCCCAACAAATTCCAAAGATAAGTATCTCATGTATGTTCAGTGTTTGGGTTCACGTACTCATTTAGTTTTGATTAGATTAAATACTAATCACCTTTCTCCCTTTGTTATTTTGATTAGGAAAAACATCTACAAGAATAAGGATATTTCAAGACAAGGTTAGTCAAGAAATAAAGGTATGCTTTAAATACATTGATTGAAATGATTATTCACTTGATAATCTATTACTAACTTTGTTGTGACTAGCTGTATTGAATCTTAGTGGTTCTTGTTTGGGTGATTCATCTCTTGATAAATCTAACCACCCCTCTCTTAACTGATTTTGTAGAAACCTAGATAGGTTCTGGAAAACCTTAAATGAAGGGTATACTAATGTGAATGTCTGAAACCCTAAACTGCCTAGGGATATTGTGAAATGCTAGTTGAAGTTTTTGGTGTCATGTTTGGCATTTTGGTATGATCATGATAGGGTTTAATGATAAGGTCTAAAATCTCGGAACTTTTGAAGTTTTGGTTATGTTGGGTTTGCTATGTTTCTACATTGGAATCCTAGCTCATTAGGGTTTGGTGGAATGTGTGAGCAACACCCTTATATTGTCTTAGAAATGTTTTCTTTGGTGTGTGTGTGTTTTTCTGATCAAAACCTAGTATAATCGAGATGGTTGTGCATCTAACTCTTACTGATATTTGTGAAGATGGGCTTGACTGACACATGATATGAAATATATTTGTATGATGATGAAATCTAGGCATGTATGGATGTGTCCTCTTGGTTGAATCCCTAGCTTGATCTAGGTTAGATGTATTAATGTTGTTGGACATATGATATGCTTATGTATGATATGCATGAATTCCTAGATATGTGTGTTGACCAAGTCATTGAGGGTCATAAGTTTAAGGTTTAATGAAAGTCCTTGTCTAAAATTCTAGGATAATGATATCTAGAATTGTAGGGTGTTGTAGCTAAACCCTAGTGAAGTTAATCTATCTAGTATGTGTGATATAACAACCTGAAACCTTTTAAAATGATTGTTGGAAAATGAAAATCTAGGGTTTTGCAGTTAAATACTAGTAGTAACATTATCTAGTGTAAATTGTAATAATATGAGATTCATGTATTTAATGATTGTTGAGATTGTGGAATTCTAGTGTTTTGGAGTTAAACCTTAGTCAAAGTAAAAATCTCTGAAATATGATGATTTGAGATTTGTGTAAGATTGTTGAATTTGTGAAAATGGAATCCTATGGTTTTGGAGTTGAAACTTAGTCAAAGTAGAAATCTCTGATGAATGTTGACTATATGATAATTTGAGATTTGTGAAATAATGTTGAAATTTTAATTTTTGGTTGAGATTTATGATTGATCAGAAATATAGGGTTTGAAAACAACCCTAGTAGTAGTTGGTCATGATAGTGACTGATTAATGGTTGATTAAAAATCTAGGAATTTGGAACTAACCCTAGTGGAAGCTGGTAAGGTTAATGACTAAGCTGTGATTGACTTTGATTGATTCTTTTGTATGAAATCTAGGATTTGTATGAATCCCTAGTCTAACATATGTGCTTTGAAAGGTTGTTAGATACTTTATAGATCTATATGTATTTTGATTTTTTCTAGGGTTTTATATATGTTGAAGTTAGGTATGTCATACCTTTGGAAGACACATTGAAGCCCTAGATGGAATAAATGTTGTTATGAAGTAGTCTAGGGTGTATGACAAAGTCCCTAGAAAGATGTTGAAGATTATATGTTTCTTGTTTATAGTTAAGTTTAGGTATTTGATATGAATAACATCACGATAACATCATGATTCTATAGATTTGGTTGTACTTTCTATTGAAGTTGTGAAAGTACACAATCTTCAACTTGGTGAAGATATTCGTTGATGTGATAAGAATGATGAAGTTGATGATAACTCTGATGAAATGGTTGGAAGCCACAAAATATTCTCTGATGAGGAAGAATCTAATCTCCAGGAGGAAGCATGAATAGAAGAGATCTCTCTAAGATTAAGAGAGAGTCCAGATAAAGAGGTGCTTCCTAATTGAGAAGGAAGGCATAGCTTGGTATTAATTGAAAAATAAATTTTGGAGGATATGTTGCTGCATGAAAAGTAGGAAGGAAAACATATGATTGAAGAATATTCTGTCAAATATTTGGTTGATAGTCCTACTATGGAAAGTTGAGAAGAAACACAAAGTTGTCTGTAAGATCTCGGAGGTTTGTATTTGATTATTTACATGTGAAAGTATACTATTGATTGAGGTTGTGTTTGTATAGGTGAATCTCTCAAAGGATTTGATAGCATGCTGGTTACCAATGAGTTTGATTGGGATAGATTGGTCATTATTGATCTGCTGGATCAAGGGGTGTTGAGGCTTTGTGAGTGAAGCGTCGTCTAGGAAGACATCTGGCTGACACTTTGTGTTGATGTCTAAGTCTCAAAGTTGGAAATGTGGTGTTGGTTATTGAACTCTATTTTGGATACACACCTAGATTTTTTGGTTGATGGTTACAAGTAAGCTTGAGGGTACCTTAAGGGGCTGAAATCTTGAGTCCATCTTAGTCCCTCCTGGATAGATTGCCTTGGTCAGGAATCTAGTCCTTGGAATTACAGTGCCTAAACTATTGAGTGACTGTGTGGATAGATTGGTCTGGCCAGGAATCTAGTCCATGGCATTGCGGTGCCTAAAGTTCTTCATGGTTCATATAGTTTGAGATCTTCCATTGTATTTGTACATTATGAATACCTCCCTAGTTAAGAGAGAGTGTTAGAAAATGTAACTATGTTTGGTCTTCAATAATGTACTTGAGTCATTATGTAATGTACTTGTAAAAAGAATAAAGAAAAGAATTATTATTATTATTACTGTGACTTATTAAAGCATGGATTTCATGGTTGGGTCAGCATGTTTTAGGTCAAAGTCCCCATTGAGGACTTCTAGGATTTATTCTGAGTCTATAGAGTTATTTTACATTTAAAGAGACCCTTCTTGGGCTTTTCAATGATGTAAAAAAGGTTAAATATTGAGTCAAATATGAATTATGTAACCTCCACACCATGTCAGACTCATAGAAGATCAAGTCGGCCTAAGGAACCTATTTGACCCCAAAAGAAGCCTATAAAAAGAAGCTCATCAAATTCATTTCTAGCATCATTATCTCATCAAGTTTGAATTCTCTTGTAGCTGGGAAGAGGTGCGAAAATATCTTGTTGTTGGGTAGAAGTGAAAATTTCTCTTGTAGTCGGGAAAAGGTGTGAAGTCTATTACCGGGAAGCTAAAGTGAATACAAGTCTGGGGAAGTTTAAGGAGATATGGAAAATCAAATTTTGGTGTCTCTCTCTTTTTCTTTCATGTTCTGGATTGGGAGATCGAAGTCTTCTAAGTTTCACTGTTGCTAGAAGCTGCCAGTTGCTGTGAAGAGGTCGAAATTCTAGGAGGCTGACTTGGTGTGGAGGGAAGGTCTGGTCTTGGTCAAGGGTGAATAGTCTCAAAGAATACTATTGAAATGAAGAATTATCTTGATTGGGTTTTCCCCTCAAGGGGGATTTTACCCTGACATGTGTCTACATCTAGTGTCTATTATTTTATGTGATACTACTTATGGTAATTGCTTGATGAAGTAAAGAAAGAATATATAAAGAATCATAATAATAAGAAACATCACAAATAATTATCAATAAAAATAAAATCTTTACTACCTTTCTGATTTTCTAACATGGTATCAGAGCTTTGGTGAAGAAGAAAGAAAAAGGCATTCTCAAGCAGTTGATCCATTCATAAGTACTATCTTAGGGAAGGAGTCTATTATATTCAAGAAGGATGTCTAACTCAATCAAGGGTGAGAAAAAACTTGAAGGAGCATCTAACTTCATATCCTGGAAGAAGAGGATTGACCTAATCCTTGAGAAGAACAAGGTGCTAAAATTGGTTAAAGGAAATGTAAAGAACCCTACAAAAGAAGCCAATGATGTCGCAAAAAGTGAAATTTAGGGATTTAGAATTGGTGGCTATGACTTTGATGGTAGAAGGTATAAAATGCAATATTGTTCCATTCATATCTAACATCGATAATGATAAGGAGATGTATGAATCCTTGTTGAAGCTTATCACTATTAAGAATATTGGTCAAGTAGAAAGTTTGAAGAATAAGATGAGGACTACAAAGATGACTAAAGAAGATACTATGGAAACTTTCTTTGTGAAGATAGCTAGACTCATAGATGATCTCTCGGCCATCGATGAGATTGTTTTGGACAAAGAATTAGTGATCACTGCTCTATTAGGATCGCCACCCTTTTGGGGTGCATTTGTTGTTGGTATCAATAGTTGGAAGGTAGCTCCCAACTTGAAGAATTATGGACTGCCTGTAGTAAAGAAGAATTAATGATCTCAATGGTTGCCAATCCTAAAGGAGTATCAAATGCTTATGTTTCTCATCATAAAGGAAAGAAATCGAAGGGAGTGAGGAAGAAATTTGACATGTCTAAGATAGAATGCTACCAATGTCATAAGAAGGGTCACTACAAAAGTGACTATCCCGAGAATCCAAGGAATAGGAAGAGAGGAAGGGATCAAGCCAACCTTGTTGTAGAAGGAGACTCAAATAAAGTCCAGCTCAAAGAACCCGACATTAGGGACTTAAACTATTAATTCCTTTGCTTGTAGCTTTAGATATCTTTTTTTATATGTTTTAGAATTTATATGTATTTAACATATTTTGGAAAAGACATTTTGTATTGCTTTTAAGTTTGTAGGTATCCCTCAAGCTTTGGAGGGAGCCCCCAACAACTTACAAAGATAAGTATCTCATGCCTTTTTAGTTTTTGGGTTCATGTAATCATTTAGTTTTGATTAGATTAAATACTAATCACCTTTCTCCCTCTATTATCTTGACTAGGAAAAACATCTACAAGGAGGATCTCTCAAGACAAGGTTAGTCAAAAAACAAAGGTATGATTTAAATACATTGATTGAAAGGATTATTCACTTGATAATCTATTACTAACTTTGTTGTTACTAGCTGTATTGAATCTTAGAGATTCTTATTTGGGTGATTCATCTGGTGATAAATGTACCCAACCCACTCTTAACCGACTTTGTAGAACCCTAGATAGGTTCTGGAAAACCCTAACTGAAGGGTATGCTAATGTGAATCTCTGAAACCCTAAACTTCTCAGGGATATTGTGAAATTCTAGTTGAAGTTTTTGATGTCATGTTTTGTGTTTTAGTATGATTGGGAAATCCTAACTTGATAGGGTTGAATGATAAAGTATAAAATCTCAGAACTTTTGAATTTTTGGTTATGTTGGGTTTGCTATGTTTCTACATTGGAACCCTACCTCATTAGGGTTTGGTGGAATGTGTGAGAAAGACCCTTATATTTTGTTAGAAATGTTTTTTTTTTGTATTTGTGTGTTTGTCTGATCAAACCCTAGTATAATTGAGATGGTTTTGTGTCTAACTCTTACTGATATTTGTGAAGATGGGTTTGACTAACACATGATATCAAATATATTTGCATGATGATGAAATCTAGGCATGTATAGATGTGTCTTCTTGGTTGAATCCCTAGCTTGGTCTAGGTGAGATGTATTAATGTTGTTGGACATATGATATGCTTATGTATGATATGCATGAATTCCTAAATATGTGTGTTGACCTAGTCATTGATGGTCATAAGTTTAAGGTTTAACGAAATTCCTTGTCTAAAATTCTAGTAGAATGATATCTGGAAATCTAGGGTGTTGTAACTAAACCTAATGAAGTTAATCTATCTAGTATGTGTGACATAAAAATCTGAAATCTATTTAAATGGTTGTTGGAAAATGAAAATCTAGGGTTTTGCTGTTAAATCATAGTAGTAACATTGTCTGGTGTGAATTGTGGCAATCTGAGATCCATGTATTTAATGATTGTTGAGACTGTGGAATTCTAGGGTTTTGGAGTTAAACCTTAGTCAAAGTAAAAATGTCTGAAATATGATGATTTGAGATCTGTGTAAGAATGTTGAATTTGTGAAAATGGAATCCTAGGATTTTGGATTTTAACCTTAGTTGAAGTAGAAATATTTGATGAATGTTGACTATATGATAATTTGAGATTTGTGAAAGATTGTTGAAATTTTAATTTTTGGTTGAGATTGATGATTGATCGGAAATGTAGGGTTTGCAACTAAACCTAGTATTAGTTGGTCATAATAGTGACTAATTGATGGTTGATTGAAATCTAAGGGTTTTGAACTAACCCTAGTGGAAGCTGGTAAGGTTAATGACTAAGCTGTGATTGACTTTGATTGATTCTTTTGTATGAAATCTAGGATTTGTATGAATCCCTAGTCTAACATATGTACTTTGAAATGTTTTTAGATGCTTTGTAGATCTATATGTATTTTGAATTGTTTCTAGGGTTTGCTATATGTTGAAGTAAGGTATGTCATACCTTTAGAAGACACAATGAATCCATAGATGGAATGAATGTTGTTATGAAGTAGTCTAGGGTGTATGACAAAGTCCCTAGAAATATGTTGAAGAGTATATGTCTCTTGTTTATAATTAAGTATGGGTATCTAACATGAATAAAGTTGAAATGGTTTTGTGTTTTTGATATGGCTAACAACATGCTTCTATAGATTTGGTTGTACTTGCTATTGAAGTTGTGCAGGGACACAATCTTCAACTTGGTGAAGATATTCGTTGATGTGATAAGCATGATGAGGTTGATGGTAATGCTGATGAAATGGTTGGAAGCCATGAAAGATTCTCTTATGAGGAAGAAGCTGATCTCCAGGAGGAAGCATGAATAGAAGAGATCTCCCTAAGATTAAGAGGGAGTCTAGATAAAGAGGTGATTCCTTTTTGATAGGGAGGGCATAGCTTAGTATTAATTGAAAAATGAATTTCAGAGAATATGTTGCTGCATGAAAAGTAGAAGGGAAATATATGATTGAGGAATCTTCTATCAAATATTCAGTTGATAGTCCTACTATGGAAAGTTGAGAAGAAACATAAATTTGTCAGTAAGACCTCGAAGGTTTGTATTTGATTATGTACATGTGAAATTATATTATTGATTGTGGTTGTGTTTGTATAGGTGAATCTGTCGAAGTATTTGGTAGCATGTTGGTTATCAATAAATTTGATTGGGAGAGATTGTTCATTCTTGATTTGCTGGATCAAGGGGCGTTGATGCTTTGTGAGTGAAGCATTACTTGGGAAGACATCTGGTTGACACTTTGTGTTGATGTTCAAGTCTTGAAGATGGAAAGGTGGTGTTTGTTATTGAACTTTGTTTTCGAAACACACCTGGATTTTTGGGTCGATGGTTAGCAAGTAACCCTGAGGGTAATGTTACCACTCAAACAACTAGGGGACCTAAAAGGGGTTCATAAGAGGTCAACTTCTAGGTTAAGGGAAACATTGGAGGCTTAGACCATTGTCACCACAACTAAGTCTTCTTGCTCTTTACGGACTTTCACTGATGGGAGGAGTTCCGGTAGTGTAGGGATCACTTGTAAAGTATATGTCAATGGATCGGTGGAAAGTGACCATGGAAACCATTTCCCAAGGATGGAGTGAAGAATGGAACTTTCTTTCTCTTTAAGCAAGGGAATTGATCCTCTAGGGGTAGGGGACGAGGGAGAAGGAATAGGCTTATAGACAATGTCCTCAATCCATATAATACTTAGGAAACTTAGATTCCCTAATGGTCCTTGACAAATAATATTTATTGAGAAGTGGGACCACACTGGCCAGGTGGACCCAGCCTACGCTTGGGGATGGAATGTAGCAACTAATGATGTTCCTATCCTGAGAAGGTGAGAGGAAAGGACCATGTTAGCGCTCAAATATGCCTCAGGCTGAGGAAGGCAAAACTCGAGGCCACATCAAACCATGCTCAGCCTCGTAGCTAGCCCTAGGAGGACAGGAGAGGGCTCTCTCCGGGTCTATCTCGGCAAAAGGTCTTCAAAGGGGCTGAGATGACTCCAATTTAATACTGATTTTAGACTAGTAAAGAGATAGGAAAGTTTGTTTTGGGATTTTTGAGTTTTTTGTTGGAGAAATGGGAAAACCAATTTTGGGTGCGGGGATTGAGGTCAGCTCTTTGCAGAAATCAAGTTGGGGCGAGGTAGGCAATAGTCTTGATGCCTTTGATCAGGTGTATGGATGGATCAGAATGAAAAGGAGCTGAAGAGGGCAAAGGAGAACATGGATCCTCTCCAAATTGGCGAAAACATGTAAAACTAAACAAATTTAAAGGAAGAGCACTGTAAACAATGAATTCAACCTCATTTACTCATTCATTTAGTTTCAGAAGCATAAGAAGGGAATGGCATACATTAAACATGAATAAAATTACACTAAACTGAGAGATAACACCATCAAGAATTGAAAGCCACAAGAATCCCAACAGGTGCTGCAAAACCTCTGATCTTTCCTTAGCCAAAATATGAAAAATATGTACAATAGTGTGCCAAAATCTTCCCAAGAGTCCAACCTCTGCTACTGATTGAAAATTTACATAATATAGACCATGCCAACCCATTCCCTAACCTCTAGGGGTCGAGCTCCTCCTTCTAGGAGTAGTTTCAACCAATTCTAAACAAGGAACTGAAATCTAGGTAGTCAAACAACTAACCCCTATATGCTAGGAAACTGATTCATTCATTAAATTTTTGCTATTTTGTGAATGAATAATCTAGAATAGGTAAATAAGTACCAAATTTACATCATGTACATTAAATTACATCAAGAAAAACCAAAAATTACATCAAGAGGTGAAACAAGTCATAACTGGTCGAATTCCTACGCTGGCAAGTGAAAAATTGACCAAAAACCTCTATGCGCAGCGCCCTGATCTCTATGCGTAGTGCACCTTTCAGACTGATTTTGAGGCACTTCCTGGCATCCAAATTGAGCTCACGATGGCTAGTTGGAAAGCCCTGGATGTATGCTTTCCAACCAAAGTGGAATTTTCCAATTTGGAGCTCATTTTCCCCCTCAAAACTGCATTCTCCCCGAGGTACTTCTTGCTGTTGCAAAAGGTGGCAGCAAGGTGGTTTTCATGGTGTTTTTGGGCCTTTTGACCATCCAGAACTTGATGAAATGCTTCGGAAATAGCTGAGCATGTGTAACTTACCATGACAAACCCAAAAATACAAAGTTTTCCTCTAGCAAGTGTCCCAATCAAAAGCGAGCGCGCATGCGCGCTGCGCGTATAGCTGAAAAACTTGTTTTTGGGACCAAAAATTTCAAAATGACAAAAATTTCTCCGAATTCGCTCAAATTCGGAGTGAAGACCCTCCATCATGTGTTATGCTCAACCAGCGAAGCCTCGGCTAAAACTCAAAGTGGATCCAGCCTATTTTGCCGTTTTAGTGCTTGGCTCAACCTCCTTTTCAAAATCTTCATTTTTGCTTTGTTGACATGCATGCGAGCCCAATAATGATGTTTCATGTGACGGAGCATGTCTTTGTCTCTATTAGCCTTTGCCAGCAACTTCTATAAGTGGATGTTGACCCTCTCAAGCCAAATCTCTCGGTTAGCCTCTACCTCCTGCTCATAAACTGAATCTGTGTCTGACATGGCTTTGAAAACAAGATGTCTGCAATATGTATGTTGATATAGGTGTAGTGAAATAAAAAGTTCAATGTATGCTCAAAACCTAAACATGTTACATGTATACCAAAGCATCATAGGAAACAAGCCACAGTGGTAATAACTCTTTTTAAGTAGATTGGCATAAAACAGTGACTGTTTTGATCACAAGGGTATTTGACAAATGAGTAAAACATGTTATGTGCAGCCTTTGTGATGCTGGCTAAAATTTGTCAAAGGGGAAAATGAGTATGGGATTGTATTTTATCAATGGAGGATGGGAAAACGATGTGATAATGACCATAATAAAACAGAGGAAATAATAGTGGTAATACAATGGCAATGGCAGCAGTGGTAAAATGATAAACTGAAAGCGTGAGGGCAGTGACACTTTGACAATAGATGCATAGGTACATATATCAACCATACAAGATGGGAAAACCCTCACAAAGCCATCAACATGTTTTTAAAACCCTAAGGAATGAGTCTGCTTATGAGCATAGGGTGTCACCTCTCCATACCCAACACATTAATTTCCCCACTTGAAACACACTATAAGCATTTTCAAAATCGACTGAGCAGCCATGAAAAACCTACTTGCAAGTTTTGGAGTCGATTTGGCAAGATCTGGTCGCATGAACAAAGTTTTCTTGGTGCTGTAACCCAATGCACAGCGCACCTCTATATGCGCAGCGCCCTTGTTAATTTACACTAGCCAGTGAGGCCCAATGCGCAGTGCACCTCTATATGCGCAGCGCACACTTTGTATGAGCAGTGCACTTTTGCAGGAGGATTTTGGAGGCCTTCCCGGTGTCAAAATTAGGCATGTGATAGCTCGTTGGAAAGGGCTTTGAGTTTAATTTCCAACCCAAGTGGAATTGTTCAATTTGGAGTTCATTTACCTTGTCAGAAATCAAATCTCCCAACACTACTTCTAGCAGGTGCATCAATTCTCCTGAGGCAACGATATTCTTGACATTTCTCAAAAACCATTATACCTGTGTAAAATGTGAAGGAGGTTTTTCTTCCTTGGCATGTTGTGAACAAAACCCTCTCTCAAGTTTCCAAAATTCATCTTTTATTGCTCTGAAACATCATTTGAGTGAAACCTATCCCAATGTGTGAAACAAGGGATTTTGTCGAAATGAAGCGAAATGAAGGGGATAAGGGGCTTATAAATTCTTGGGGAAATTTTTGGAAGTAGGGAGGGATGTTAGGAAGTAGGAGAAAGTGGAATCTCAGATATCGAGTGAGGGGAAGGGGTCCAAAAGGGAAAAACACAGGCCTAGCCTAGAAAATTGCCAAGTTGTGGCAAGAAACTAGAGTTTGTGCGAAAATGAATTTGGGGGATCTCAGTGATGGGAAGTGTTTAATAAGGTACATGAAGGATAGGGGAAGGTGTATGAACATCTGGATACAAGTTTTGCTAATGATTTGACCATTCAAGAGAAATTGCCTTCAAAACCCTAGGAGAGGGAAATGAACCTTGCCTAGGCGCCACTGAAGCATGAACAAGGTGTAACATGATCCAATGGAACCTGATATGATGATAAAAACCATATGAATGATGATAGACTCAGCTGAATAGTGACATAGACTGACGTTTGGGCAACTTTGAAAGGAGTGAAAGCAAACCCTAGACCTAATTCCTCATGACCAAATTTTGCTTGAAGACTCTTTGAAATGACAAAATTAACCTTGACACCTTAAAATCACTTTGTAAGAGCATATTTGATCACTGGAGGAAGGCTACAAAGGCTGAAACTAACAGACCAAACAAAAGTATTTACTTCAAAAAGTTAAATTGATCCTGTTGAGGTTTAGCCTTGGGAATGCTTAGGAAAAATTCGATCCTAGGGCTAGGGCTTGGGATATCGAGGGATCCTAGGGATAGGGCTTGGGATATCGAGGGATCCTAGAGCTAAGGCTTGGATAGACATGGGAAAAAGTGGTAAAAGGTGAAGGATATGACCAATCGTTTTAGGGATCAATGCCTAATTCACTTGGGGATATGGAGTCAAGGGAGATGATGAGTAAGAGCTTGGTTTCTTGATCAAGGAGGCCAAGAAAGTAAGCTTCATCCAACGTTGAGAGAAAGAAAAGAAAAGTGACCTTCAAGCATTTATACTTCAAATCAAACATTGCAAGATTATCGAGACAAACAACCTTTAGGACATTATATTCATATAACATTCGCCAATACCACAACCCATACATTAAATTAGCTAAAACATGCTCAATTCCACATTTCGATTTTGCAATAATTAACCCTAATTCTAGTAGTATGGAGCAACAAGAATAACAAAATAAAAAATTACTTACAGTGTTATAGAGTATATCCAACCAAAATTTATTTTACAAGACAAATCTCCAAGACAAGATAAATAGCCCAAATCCATACATCAAAATTCATCCATCTCCAAAAGATATCATCAAAGGAAAAAAATGCAAATTTATCTACGATTAGAGAGATCCCAAGTCAATTGATGATCCAAATGAATGTGTATAACATCAATATATATTATCCTAAGGAGTTCGAATTATCCTATGGGCCTACATTAGCCGCTAATGATAACATAATTTGCAAATAAAACACCTATTGGTGACAAGCCCACCAAACTATCTCACAAGTGGAAAAATAAGCCTTACAAGGGACCAAATAATAATATGTACATGTTGTGGGGTCCTCCAAAGGCCTAATAATGTCTCGAAGTACCATATCGAGGAATAAATTCCTCAAAATATGATGGACAAGGGGGTGGCCCCTTGTTCTCCAAGTAGTAGACCTGTGGTGCTTCTAGTGGGTCTGAGGTCACATAAATGACCCCATGGGTCTGCATATGAATCAGAAATGCCTATAGATCCTCTGAAAGGGTCCAAGTGGTGGAATGAACGCTGCCATGATGTTGTACAAGTCCTGGGACACCTACGAAGAGTGTGCGGCTCCTGTGGGGGTCTGCTAGGCATAATGTACCAAGCATATCATCATCATCCAAAAAGTGGATCACTAGTAGTCTATAATCATTGATGATGATCCATGGAGTGCTATCTATTTCTGTGGAGGCCAATTGCTCTCTATGCACACCCTATATGTGCCAATGTAGACCTCTAGGGATTAAGATCTCGTATAGGGAGACCAAACCGAAATGGAAACCACCTGTAATCCTGCATAAGATCCAATGTGTCCCCTAGGCTTCCAGTACAACCAGTCATTAAAATAATCATGTATAATAGTTTACAAACCATGGATAACAAAGTGGGCACTTCATAATGACATACCCTTCCGTAGTGGGCTTTCGCATGTGCTAGTGTCTCCAAGTTCCAAAGGGGGTTAACCTAATACATTATTAGGTGGTTTCAACCCTTAAAGGGGATAGTATGTCAAAGGTACACTCCTATAATGGGGGTGAAAAGTGACAAATAAGTGGAATGGAGTAGGGAATGAGAGGGGCAATCCTGGGCCACATATTGGGGCATAGGGGTAGCTAGATAAGGTGAAGCCAGTGCCTGGGTATGTCATGTGTAGGAAGGATAAATTGTGGTACATGAGGTGCCCCACCCTTGATTTTTCCACCCTTATTTATATTCCTTTTTCCTTTTATGAATTTTCTTTAATTAACTGCTTAGGGTTCAAAGACAAGAGCATGATGTGTAAGATATATCAGTGATTACCCCCTTCTAGGTAGGGCAGTTCATTGCCCTCTAGGGTTTGGGAAAATCATGGGTTCCTGAATGATAAATGAGGCTCATCTAGGGCATATGGAACCAAGGTGATGACCATGGATTGGGGTAGAGCTCATGTATTGGATTTTTCCCATGTGCTGATTATTATGTTTCGACCATCTTTTGCATTTTGTATTACAATTTCCTGTTAAATGTAGCCAATTATGATTTTTTCTTTTTCTTTTAGCTGCTTCAACCTCCGGGGCATCATTCCAGGCCTGACCCAAGGTGGGATCAAGGGGATAGGGAGGTTGGCCCTATGTGGACCTAGAATGGAAATGTGGACCCATGTGGGATAAATGATGAATGTGGTCTAGTGAGTGGAACGAGAGTAATATATGCGGATAAAGGAGCGGGAGCACACACCCAAAGTCGAGGTTAACCAAGTTGTACCACCCTAGAACCAAATTGTCAATAAAGGAGATCCCATAGGACTAATATCCAAGGGTAACATCCAAAAGAGATCAAGGGGACAAGAACAAAAACCAAGCCCACCCTTTTTGCCAAATCCCCCCATCAATCCTTACCCATAAGTATCCATGATAAGTAAACTCAATACTCAATTACCAAATGACAAGACATACCTTTAGATTCGGGAGGCCCACCTTCAAACATACAATCCATACAGGTGGGTGAGGGACCACATGGCTAGCTCAAGTTGCAGATAAATGGCACAATGAGCTAGTAGGAGGCTGCAAGGGGCTACCGTATGAGGTTCATCATGGAGAAAAATTTCTCTTGGGGATATCACCCATAAAGTGGAGGGTAATAGGGACCTAAAGGGGCTGAAATATTGAGTCCATCTTTGTCCCTCCTGGATATATTTCCTTCGTCAGGAATCTTGTCCTTGGCATTGCAATGTCTAAACTATTGAGTGACTATGTGGATAGCTTTCCTTGGTCATGAATCTTGTCCATGGCATTGCGGTGCCTAAAGTTCTTCATGGTTCATATAGTTTGAGATCTTCCATTGTATTTGTATATTATGAATACCTCCCTTGTTAAGAGGAGTGTTAGAAAATGTAACTATGTTCGGTCTTCAATAATGTACTTGAGTCATTATGTAATGTACTTGTAAAAAGAATAAAGAAAAGAATTATTATTATTATTATTATTGTGACTTATTAAAGCATGGGTTTCATGGTTGGGTCACCATGTTTTAGGTCAAAGTCCCCATTGAGGACTTCTAGGATTTATTCTGAGCCTATAGAGTTATTGTACATTTGAAGAGACCCTTCTTGGGCTTTTGAATCATGTAAAAAAGGTTAAGTATTGAATCAAATATGAAAGATGTAACCTCCACACCATGTCATCTTAAGAGAAGATCAAGTCAGCCTAGGGAACCTATTTGACCCCAAAAGAAGCCTATAGAAGGAAGCTCATTGACTTATCTAAGTAAAGCGAATAGATCATCTCTAAGTAGATGATACATGAGGTAGATGAAATCAGTTGAAGACAAGTTGCTTCAATTGATTCTCCTAGTGACTCCATCACCATGCTGCACCTATCATTGTGATGCTCCTCATCATCATCCTGCACCTCACTGTGCTGCACCATGCTGCACTCATCATCACTATTCTGGACCTCATAACCATGTTGCACACATCATACTGCTGCAACCACTAGTGCTTCCTCATCCTGTACCTCACAGTGCCCATAATGCTGCATCTCATTATTGCACCATAATGCTTATTGTCCCATGTACCATGCTTCACCAAGCACTATCCTTGTTGTGCCATTTTCCATTACTGCACCATGCTATCACACTGCTTATCCCAATGTTTAGCAAGGTACAATAGTGTTAAACATTGGGATAAGCAGGCATGGTACAACAAGGACAGTGGTTGGTGAAGCATGGTACATGGGAAAACAAGTATATGGTGCAACAATGAGATGCATCATGATGGGCATGATGAGGTACAGGATGAGGCAACATTAGTTGGCGCAGCAGTATGATGTGTGCAACATGGTTATAAGATCCAACATAGTGATGATGAATGCATCATGGTGCAACACGGTGAGGTGCAGCATGATGATGAGGAGCATCACAATGATAGGTGCAACATGGTGATGGAGTCACCTGGGAGAATCAGTTGAAGTAGCTTGTATTCAACTGAGTTCAACTACCTCATGTATCATCTACTTAGAGATGATTTATGCTCTTACTTATAAGTCAAAGTGTTGACTTTTGTTGTATATGTACTATCTCTCTCTCTCTCTGCTGAACTATTGAAGAACATATAAGAAGAATTGATCAAGGGTTTCCCCACATTGGGGTTTGTCCTTGGCTAGTGCCACATATTATGTCCTCTTATCTTGGCTTGTCTTCTGCGATATATGTTTATGTTCTATCTGCAATTTACTTTAATGCTAATGTGATTGCTAATATGGAAAAGATATTGAGCTAACTATGAAAATTGAAATAAATTTCTCTAAGCATAGAACATACCTAAAATTAACATGGTATAAGAGGTGAGGTGATGACAAAACCCAAGAAAGAGTGAAAGAACAATCACCGAAGATAGTTGGGAAAGGACGATAGGATCATTGGATTCCTCATCCCTCTTCAAATTCACCAAGGGTGAAGTTGAAGCAGAGAATATTATCAGAATGGTGCAGCAGAAGTTTCTAATGGCCTACATATCACTTCAATGGGAAGTCTGGATCTAAGGGTGGAAGGAAAGGCATATGTCTTATTTGTAATAAGTTCGACCATTATGCAAAGGAGTGTCCAAGGTAGGGACACATCACTTGATGATGATAACAATCATTCCAGGGACATCTTTAATGATTAGAGGAATGATAGGCAATGCAGGTCATCAAGGATATAGCTGACTCTTCGAAGAAAGAAAGGAACCTTAGGTATGAAGAATAAAATGTTGTTTTTGATAAGATAAATAAGCATTATCTTATATTGGCTCTCTCCTCCAAGCTCTTTGGGAATCTGGCTTATTAATTGTAGTGCTTCAAGGCACTTTATCTGGGATCAATATGAGTGGTTTGAGACACTCTCTTGTGATATTGATATGGGATCAATGAAACTGACTTCCGGTCAGTCAGAGTGATATGACTCACTTGGAATTGATTTGGGATCAGTAAGAGTGGTATGACACACTTTCTTCATATGGAATTGACTTCGGGTCAATAGAGAATGGTATGAGACATTCTTAATCAATTCTTCTTCTTCATGGTTCAATAGAGTAGAGCAGAGTAGAGCTCAACAGAGCAGAGCATAGTCGAGCAGTGCAAGGCACAGTTGGAAGAGATAGTACAGTCTAGCCAATGAATCAACGAATGGAGTTCTCCCTAGTTGAGATGGAGTGTTAAAATTGACAACTAGGGCCAAACTCCATGTGGGTCATCTTATTTATGGCAGCTGATATTTTTCTTGGATCCCTCTCATCGAGAGGTGTAGTATTGATCTAAAGATCATCCGATTTCGATAATAACTCATGGAGTTATGAATTTATTTGTGTTAATAGACAATTCGTCAAGGTTGACCAACAACCAAATAAACACAACATGTGCTCAACATTTTAGTATAAAAAGAGAAGACTTGAGAGTCATTTCACACACACTTCACTCTTGATTTCTCTCCACTTGTTCTGGGTTTTAGTGGAAAAGAAATCTAAGAGAGGAATCCCTAAAACACAGAAGGTAAAGGAGCCCTAGTATGAAGCCCTAGACATAGTCTCTACAAGCCCTAACACAACCCTAAGGAGGATGCCCTAACACAGTCCTAAGAAGGAGGATCTATGCAGCTATGGAGGAGGTATTAACAACCCTAGCCTATGATAGCTCTACACATCCATTTGTGGAGGAAGAGAGCTTGTTGAAGGAGGATAATTCCTTGTGGTAGCTACAACATATGACAAACAAGTATTATAGTGATATGATGAAAAGACAAAATGAGGATGTAAGTGAAAATGACACATATGATTAATAGTTGTGCTTTTCTTCTATAATAATTTTATAATGTAATTGAGTAAAGTTGAACATTAGCTAGAATATTCTAATAATCACAAAAATGTTATTTAATCTTTACAAGTTAATTAGTGAATATTAACTCAAGGAGTTAATATGAAAATAAACTAATGGTTCTTGTGAAGACTATTATTATAACTAAAATTATTGATTACAATTACTAAGTATGAAAAATGACAATTGGAAACTTTTCTTTATTAGTTTATAACAAATAAATAGACATGGTTTCTATCAACAACAAGCCACTTATAAAAATTTAGAAAAACTCACAATTTTTTTATCCCTATAAAATAACCACATTGTGTTATGATGTGACTTACCAAAAAAGAGTCATAATTATTAAGGATTCATAATGGTATCATGAGATATAGTCATGGACCTACTAACCAAACTACAAAAAAAAAAAGCAAACAATAATACTACTTGAAATATAAAATTATAAATCAATAATTATTTCAAATATTTGAATCATGAGACATTCTTTTATTGTAATCCAAACAAAAAAAAATCAAATTAAAAAATATGTTTCTAAACTATATAAAAAATATATCGAATCATTATTTATATATATAAGTAATTAAAAAAATATTATAAATTTCACACATTAATAATATATAATTAAAAATAAAGAAAAGAAACACACAAGGATTTGGAATATTGATTCCACACCTATCCTCAATCTCAAATCAATGCTTTTGAATCCTTTGTATATCAGAGTTCATCAGAGACATTCCAAGAAAGATGATACAACATATACTCCATTAAGAGTTGGAATCAATAAAATCAGCTCAGGGTGGAGCAGAGTGTGTGGGATCAATTCACACTCCCAATAGCAAGAAGGAATGAACGATTTTTTTGGGTTACAACTCCATCTTCTTTTGGACCATGCTTAACCACTTCATCTTCTTCGGAAGGTTTCCTTTTCCCTCATTGTAATTCTATCGCTTGTTAGGGAAAAACTTATGGTTATTTAATTATTATGAAAGAGGAAATTCATCTAAACTAGGATGCGTTCTCGTTGAATAAAAACGAATACTAATCAAATATAAGATTGATATGAGATTTACACCATCATGACTCGCTAGTATCCGACAGCATAATCATTCATAGGATACATTTTTCAAATAAAAATAAAATTATTATACATGGTTTTTTGTATTTTAAAAAAATAAAGAGATTTCACAAGAGATTTCACTATGCAGCTCTACATTAAATAGAGAGATTGACCAAAACTGCAAATGTGGAATTTGTCTTCCATAATCGACAAATTGATTGATCATGAATGTATGAACATTGACAAATATATAAATTATGCCCACCAGTATCCCTATCATAGTTAGGGATTTTCAAATCAAATGACACCAACGATTAATAATTTTAAATAAAAACCACTTTTGAAAAACCACCGAGGTACTTGCAAATTAGATTTTTAAAACTGGTATCAGACTTTAAAAAACATTAACCCAAAACAATTATGTACACAATTCAACCAGAAAGAGATGGTCAGTGGTCATCATCAGTTGGAATAATGGCTGCTGCAACAGTGGAAACCATGGTGTTTATTCCACAAATATTGTGTCCTCTGCACAATTTGTAGTAGCCATCTTCACCCCAATCAGGGCCCCATGAATTCTTGATGATCCAGAATGGCTTCTCCTTGAACCTGCCAGGGGCATACCCCGCTGCACCATATCCTACCAGCAATACTCCATGATTCAAATTTTGTTTATCGCAAATGTAAGGGCAAGATACTCCGCCCACATATGTTTGCATGAATTCCGCATTGATACCCACTGTAACCAAAAACATTCTTTAATCACAATTTGGCAATCATTAAGGGAATAAGATATCAGAGGATCGCAATCATTAAGGAAATAATACGTAAAAATCTTACAGGATCTTACCAGCTAAAGGCCCATTCTGCACGATATTGGCCGCAATTTGGTCTTCATCGATTGACACTGTGCTGAAGTTGGCAACCATGGCTGCAACTTTGGTCTTGTCAAACTTACAGGACCCCTCAGTTCCTGTGTATGGATAATCTTCCTCCCTTTGCAATCCACCAGCTTTGAGAGCATACTGGTACGCAGTTGTCATTAGGCCACCGTTGCATCCTGAGTCACACTCATCTGGCTCTGAAGAGTCGCACTGCCCCCACACAACACAATTATCACTGAATATTTGTAAACCCATTACTAGACTTCAAATTATAATTTATATTTAATATCTCAATAACGTTCAGAATAAGGCGGGGAACATTTAATAAGATTACCTCATGATCGCAATCCACAAGTTGTTGCTCGCTTAGACTCACGAGCTTTCCTGTTTTCATGTAATTTGCTCCTTCCATTGCTCCAGTCGTGCTGAAAGTCCAGCAAGACCCACAACCGCCCTGCTCCAATTCCAACCAACATATTCGTAAACATATATATATGTATTGTTGATTATCCTTGCGTTAGATGGTATAACTCAGCATGTTTGTGTGATTTGTGTATATAAAATGGTAAAATATATATAATTAACAATATGTATATATAAATGGTTTATAAATTTCAATAATTATTATTTTATCAAAATATTCATTTACATCATTTAAAAGATAAAATTAGTGCAACTATATAAATTATATTAGATATTAATTTATAATAAATATTACATTTCATATTATTTAGATTAAAAAGAAATTGTCTTTAGTGTGAATTTTTGGACTTTCCAATCTTGATTTGTGTTATTTAAACTGGGTTTTTGACTATATATATGGATTCAGCATAGTGAAAACCCTCTTGGGCACTTGGATTGTGGAGGGGTTACCCATCAAACTTGTCATTTCGATAAATCACTGCCCGAATTTATAGAATTTAGCCCTGAAAAGCTTCCAAAAAATCTCACTAAAGACTATTGGATCACAAAAATTAATTAAATTATAACTTTATTTTAAATTGTTATTATTGACTATAAAAATAATTGATATATGAGTCAAAATATTTTTAACCATGGACATTCACCTCTATTTTATCATGGAAATTATTAACTTGCAAAGAGCTTTTGTTACAATACTATGGCTTATCGATACCACATGCCTAACATGTGACAATTTTTTTTATTAATTCATTTGAAACTAATTTATTAAAAGATCATAATTAATTTGGAGATAAATATACTTTCTTGATATGTGAAGAATAATATAAATATTTTGGTATATTCTATAAAAGTTAAATGTCTACTTTCCACTTAATAGTTATATATAATTAAATTAAAATTCTGGAAAGCCTATTCTAAAATAGACATGCCTATTTGCATAATTAGCTTTATTTAAATTATTATTATCAATAATTAATATAAAATAAACATTATACATTCAAAAAAATATGTAACAATATTGTTAACTAGAAAGATTTATCTTCACTTTACCATAACAATATTGTTAACTAGAAAAATTTATCTTCACTTTACCATAGAGATTCTTAATCCTAAATAAACATTTTAAAGATATCATAAGCAAATAATATAGTGTATAAATAATATATAATTAAAAAAACCTATAAATTATTACACTAATTCATATCACAATTTTTTTCAAATTAATTTAAATAATACATAAAAAAAAACTATTTTGAAAATAATTATCTAGAACTTTAATTTATGTATATTAATTAAAATATCTAATAAAAATTAAATCTCTAACCAACCAAACAACAAGGTAATAATTAAATTAAAACTCAAAAACTCTATTTAATAAATAACTTAAATCTCAAAAAGTCTATTCCAAAATAAAGACACCTATCCACACCATGACTAAAGGAATAGCTAATTGGGTTAGGTGTGGTGGGCATACCTGATTTTTGACACCAGTGACAGCGCCAAGCTCTCTCCAATCAAAGTTAGAGGGTAAATCGTCAGTAGGCAGTATTGGGGCGGGTTGAGTTCGTTGTGAGAGCGAGAGTGGAGGCCTAGCCAGACCCAGGTACCGCTGATGGAACTCCTCCTCTGTCAGATCTGAAAACTTGTTGATGCCATGAATAGCGTCACGGTCCAACTTCTGGTGCCTGAGAGCCTTGTGCAGATTCTTCTTGAAGATGGAGAAACGATAGGCGTGTTCCTCCGCTCCAGAGTATTTCTTATTGAATTTCTTCAGAAAATGAGCAAAATGGGCCTCTGCATTCAACGGCCCTCGCCTCAGATCGTCTATTATTACCTCGCCATCCATGTCGGTCACTTCACGGATGGGATTCAGAAGAACGCCATTTATATCAGAAGATGCCCCCTGGACGTGGGCTGTAATCCCCGGAACTATGAATAAGAGGGCAAGGGAAAGCATCCCTGTTATCATCTCAACTCTACCCATTGTTTCCTCTAGTATTCAAGGCAGGGGCACAATTTAGTGTTATATAGCAGGGGAGAGTTTGAATGGTTGTTGGGAGAATGACAGGTTTGAACGTTTGGTTTTGAAAGTAATAAAGGTAGACGTAGGCAACTTCTTAACTCTTATCCATACGAATCTGTGCCACCATTTCTTTCTTTTAAAAGTCATTAATAAATGGTTTTTATGGAATCTCGCATCTCTCGGCCTGAAAATATATTTTTAAACGCAGCAGCATATATAATACAAAGTGAATTTTAAATTCCGTAATTATACAAAATTTACAGTTTTTTAATTTTATAATAAACATATTTTTTATTAATAAAAGTTATAATCTCTTTGTTAATGCTTTTATTAATAAGAAGTATAATCTTTTTACATGAACACAGCATAGATATACCTTCTCAAATGGAGAGAAATTAGAATAGACAAAACACGGTTAAAAAATTAACAGATAGAGAATGGCATTCGGACTTTCGCTGAAAGGGACACAAGGACTAGAGTTAGGACATCCACAAAAAGCTGCACTAAAATATGAGAAAACAAACTTCAAAAAGAGGTCGCAAACAGAAAGGACCCAAGAAAGGACCCAACTGATGATTCAGAGAAACGTAAAGACAAAAGAGAAGAAGAGCAAATTGTCCTCCCTAGATACAGTCACAATACACAAGTCGCTTCAACATACAGGGTCTTGTTAGATAGACGATCATCAACAGAGTTGAAATCTTGGAAGCCATGCTGAATTCGAATGGTATCGAAAGCATCCCGAAAGGCCTTGACATTGCACTGCCAAGGTTCCAGCTACATAATCATGAGATTAGATTTGCAATTAAGGTAGCATAGATTCATTTAAATACGGGGAGGGATTCAATTTTTTCAAGTGCATTTTTTTTAATGAATGAATATTATTTAAATATTTTGTATAGTTGTGTAAATTTTTTATTTTTTAAGGTTTTTAATTGGGTGGACATGAGCAAAATTTCAACTTTGATGACTAACCCACAACTTTACACATCATACTAGGGTATGTTGTAGAATGAGCCTCTCGGCTCAACCAGTCCACAATCATTTTAGAATCTCCAAAAAAAGGAACAATTTTAATGTCTTTGAGGAGGGAAAATCTCATCAGGCCCCATAACGCAAGAAGTTCAACTTTTGTGTTGGTGCTAGTGCCAACATCTAATTTCCGTCTAAAATAGCGAATGTGGGATAAATACAACACCCACCCAACACCACAAGAAAGATCTGCACAAGCCCCAACAAAGAAGCCCCATGGCTCATGTTCCGACAATGTAAGGGGAGCCAAACACTTGACCTTCTTAATGTTGGGAGGGGCATCATACTCCATAAAGACTGTTCTAGTCTTATGGAACACTTGACATAGATTGATAGGCTAGTTTTCAAAGAGGCATTTGTTCCTTTGCAACTAGACTCCCCAAATAATAATATATGCAAGAACTTTATAGAAAAGCGATTAGTACTCAACCCATTCTTGGAGACATTCTTCTAGGTTGCCTCCCATCCAAGCAGATGTAATTGAAAACAGAAATAGTGAAGCATCCCTGATTTGTCTAGCTCTCATACAAGAGATGAATAGGTGATTAACATTTTCCTCATCCTAGAAGAACAAGACATATATTGGGCCCTATCCAACCTTTCTTGAAGCACTTATCCCGTGCCAAGTTTTTCTTTTCCACAGCAAGCCATACCAAAAGTCTGCATTTCAAGGGACCACGACCTTCCCACATATAGTTGAAGTATCATTTGGAAACACACAAATCAAAGTTTTGAATAAGAGAGGAGTACGCTTATGAAGCAATGATGGATCCTTTAGATAGGTTTCTGCCCCATATGATTTGATCCTTGATACCCCTTCTTAAACAAATTTGAGCCTTGTAGAGCTATGTAGTATACCTGTCCCATTTGAATTGAATGTCTACAGGGAGACCTAAGTCATGACCAGACATCCACAACTGGTTGCTTGTGCAAAGGCAATCATAAGAGACATTAGCAAGAGATTTCATACCTCTAGCTTTTAAGAGTTCACAGAGCTCTTTTGAGAGGCAATAATCTTGTCCACATCCTAACCAAGGGTTCTGACCAAGGCAGACAAAATCCCATCCCAAATTTTCCAAAGTATCTAATTATCAACTATTGAGAAAGCTCTAGAGAGATTCCTCCATAAAATGGACCCCCTTTTACAATTTTTGGCAGACATCCTGATCCACTCTTCCCCAAAAAGGAACAATAATATTTTCTTCTCATGACACATGACTCTAGTGGCTTTTTTCAAAGAGCATTCTCTAGATGCTCTTAGCTGCTAAGGCAAGAGAGAAAGATTTCAAGTTTAATAGTCCCCAACCACCAAGTTTTTTTGGAAGGGCTAATTTCTTCCATTTTACTAGAGGAATACCCCTCTTCCCAGACTTTCCTCCCCAAAGAAAGTGGGCACATAGGGTTTGAATGGACTGGGAAATGCTAGTAGGAAGATGTGCCAAAATCAATGAATAAACAAGAATGCTCTCAAGAACAACTTTTATAAGAACAAGGCAACCTCCCAATGAAAGCCAATGATTACACCAAACATTTATTTTTTCTTCCATAATCCTAATCAACCAGAACTAGTCTGAAACTATGTTGTTGTTAGTTTAAAAAAGAAAATCCTTAGAATTACTTCAGTCCTTCCACCAATTTTTTTTATTTGCAAAGGAAATATCAGCTTGAAAGGAACCATAAATTGTTTTCTAGCATATGCCCATAATAGTAAGACTTCTCCTGACTATAATCCATCCCAAGCTTTATAAAAGACTGGAAGAATTTCTTTTAGAACCCGACATTCTTCCAAAACAACTGAGCCAAATATTAAGACATCACCCAAAAAAATGAGATGTGAAATGAAACAATTTAATGTAACCTCAACCCTTTTGAAAAGACCCTTCAATCTAGATTCAATGATGAGGCAACTTATGTAGAAATTCCATAAAATCCGCAATTGTTCTAATGAACAATCTAAAAACTGAAAACTAGTTTCTTTTCACTAAAACATAGAATTTCTTTACTTCAAATATGCAGTGAAATAGAAACAAAATTAAAGACACATGCACACACAATTAAACACAATATTTTTCTAGGGAACCCAACTGGGAAAAACCTTCTACTTATTTGTTGATAGAAACTGAGCATTAGATCTCTTACGAATACAACTTATTTCAATCTGAAAACAAACTTGTTTTCCTGCCTTGAACCAAGCTTGAAGCCCTTGCAAGATAGTTGATCCCTATCTGCTCTCTCATCCTCACACAAGCCTCAACACACAAGCACCAACATTTGCTCTCTACTACCTTGTCTCACCAACTTGTGTACACAAGACAATGATCAAATTGTGCCGTCGTTCCTCCTTATAAGCACTTCGATTATGATACTACTAGCAATTTCTATTTGAGGAAAGTCGAACTGTAAATTGACTAGTTAATAAAAGTTCACTAGTTAAGTTAACTTGTCCTTCCTATAATTTAGGAGCCGGAATCAATCAACTCTTCCTTTTCCCAAAATAAATCACACTAGAAGACAATAAACTCAACCTTCCACTAATTAGCACTAGTCAACTTCTTCTTGGACTCCTATATTTTAAGAATTCTCCCTAAAATTTAAGAACTCTTCCTACCTTTTAGGAATTAGCTCCTAACTCATAGGAACTCATGCATGCTGAAGGATACACTCATTGTGGTTCCTTTGATTAAGGCACAAATAAAGGAACCCTTTCTCACTAACATTTTCAACACTCCCTCTTAGAGGGGAAGGTGTTCTTAGAAGAATCTCGTCCACCTAGATCTGTCTCCAACATTACCATGTCCTTTGCTGCTGCAACTGCTCCCTATGAACTAGAAGACTTCCCTACATTCTTATTTGGAACCTACTTTGAAGACCTATTATCTACCACCATGCTCTGCGAGTCTATCACTTCTTTATTCTGAGAAGTTCTTGCCTTGCTGCATAAGGCTACTCTTGTCTGTACCTGTAACTTGTAGATATTCTTCGCCTTGACACATATCTGCTTCTTACATCCAAAAGCAAAGTATTGGAGGTATGCCTTACCTCTATTGAAGATGATATCATATCCCTTGTCCTCAAGGGTAGCTACCGAAACAAGATTTTGCCTCAATCTTGGAACATAGAGAACATCTATGAGATGAAGAGGATTGGTTGATTCCCTCTGATAACTAACAATACGAACTCCTCTAGCTTCATACTAACTATCATCTCCTATTTCAATTTGAAACTGCATGTCCTTCTGCTTTAGGTGGCTAGAAATATTCTTTTTCTCGGTCATGTGGAAGGATATTCCTTAAATACATTTGGTAGGTACTTTGCCTCCTCTTCTACTGATCACTGTAGCTTCTGCTCCCTCATAAAATGTGCATCTCCAGCTCCACTAACAATTTTCCCATTGGCTCTCTTATATCTTCCCTCTTATCATTGGTTTGGCCATTTGAAACCCATTGAACTAGGGCTCCACAACTTTGCCTCCTAACATCTCATTAGTCCTTGAATGATCAATGTATGTACAAGAGGATTTCAAGCACTCCCCACTTCTCAAGATTTTGGCTTCTCCATAATGTTGCTCCTAGAGAAAAAAAATATTTCCTGTTATTGTGAAACATCGAACCTATTGTCACTCTCCTTAGGGCCTCTAAAACTTCCCACACACAATCAACACTTTCATTGATATAGGGCTTGCAAAGCAACCACTAACAATCCATAGACTTATTGTTCTTATTTTTCTTCAAATATCTATCAAAACACCACTAGGACAATCTTCTTCCAACTGCATTCTCTTAAGATATTTTCTCTTGTGTTGATCTTAATTTTGTTCCATGATCTGATACCAATGTGCATAAATTCCTTGAAATTTTGCAACAACTCTAATGAACAATTTGAAAACTGAAAACTAGTTTCTTTTCATTAAGGCATAAAATATATCTACTTCAAATATGCAACATAATAGAAACAAAATTAAAGACACATTCACACACAATTAAACACAATATTTTTCTAGGGAACCCAACTAGGAAAAACCCTCTACTTGATTATTTATAGAAAATGAGCATTAGATCTCTTACAAATATAAATTATTTCAATATGAAAACAAACTTGTTTTCCTTCCTTGAACCAAGCTTGAAACCCTTGCAAGATTGATGATCCCTATCTACTCTCTATCAACCTCACACAAGCCTCAACACACAAACACCAACCTGTGCTCTCTGCTACCTTGTCTCACCAACTTGTGCTCACAAGAAAATGATCAAATTGTGCCTTCATTCCTCCTTATAAGAACTTCAATTAGGCTATCACTGGCAAGTTCTATTTGAGGAAAGTTAAACTGTTGATTGAGTAGTCAATAAAAGTTCACTGGTTGTTTTGAATTGTCCTTCCTATAATTTAGGAGCTTGACTCAATCAAATCTTCCTTTACCCAAAATAACTCGCACTAGAAGACAATAAACTCAACCTTCCACTAATTAGCACTAGTCATCTGCTTCTTACACTCCTAAATTTTAAGAATGCACCCTAAATTTTAGGAACATGTCCTACCTTTTAGGAATTAACTCCTAACTCATATGAACTCGTGCATGCTCAAGGAAAAACTCGTTATGGTTCCTTTGATTAAGGCACAAATAAAGGAACACTTTCTTGATAACAATTTCAACAACTTAGGCCTTCAATGACCAGCAGAAAGAGGGGAGACAAGGGGAAGCCCTACCTTAATCCACGAGAAGCTCTTAAAAAATGGGAGGGGGGTCCATCAATAGGCACAACGAATTTTTTCTATCTTAAGTAGGCCATAATCCAAGAAACGACCGGAAAGTCAAGACCAATTTGCAAAAGAACTGGGTTAAGGAAGCCCCAATCAACCTTGTTATAGCCATTTTTGAGATCTAATTTGAGAGTAAGAATAGATAGTTTTTTTATCTTAATGGAACGAATGACTTCCTAAGTGATACCAATTGCATCATGGATCTTCCTATTCTCAAGGAAACCCACATGTTCAACATGCATGAATTTAGAGAGGACGTGCTTTAAATGATTTGAAATAATCTTCGAGATTAAGTTATATAGGATGTCACAAAGAACAATAGGAAAAAAGTCATTAAATGATGAAGGATCAACCTTATTAGGAATAGGGAAAATTTTAAGGATGGAATTTTATCTTAAAGTTTAGAAACCGTGGCGAATCTTGCTAGTCCTTAATATGCAAATTGTAAACTTTTTGGTGATATTTTTGCAAAATATTTAGATTTACAATGATTTTATATTGGTTGATATAATATTTTGGCAATTTTTAAGGTAAAATAATGGTGTACTATAAAATTTGGGCGAATCATTTTAGAAAAGAATGGAAATTGGAAAATCTTGTTTTTGGAAAAAGCATGGAAAATTAACCCACATGCGAATATTAGCCCCTAAAATTTTTGTTGCTTATGAATTAAAACCAAAAGGGTTGCATTTAAACTCCCAAGAACAAAGGATTTTGTCCTAGATTATTCAAAAAAATTGACCGAATAAAGATCCATTAGCTCTAAAAAGGAAAGAAAGAGATCCACGAACCACCCATCAGGCCCTAAGTTCTTGTCCCTGGGCATCAGAGAGAGGGTGTCATAGATTTCATTTAATGATACTTCATTGCTGACCTGTGCTACCTCCTGATTAGAGAAAAATGAGGGAAAACCTCAAGCACTTTCATCTAGTCCTCCAGACTTGTAGCAGAACCATTATACAACTTTTCAAAGAACTTGTCTCCTTCCCTAGAGAGATCATTAAAGGAAAAAATTGTGGAGTTATTCTGATTAGATGTGAGCTCCCATATATGATTGACTCACCTTCCTATGCTTAGCATATTGGTGAAAAAACTTAGTAATTTTACCCCCATCAACTATCCATATGGTCCCGCTCTTTAATCCCCAAGTGGACTCTTATTCTTTGAGAAGCAGAGCTTTCGTTCCTTTCAAAGTCTTAACCAATGATGTATCATTACTAGATAAAAACCCTTCAGCTGATAAAAATGGGTCCTCAATCTGTCTTTATATCTCCCAAAGCTCTCTGTGGGACTCTCTTTCCCAAATCTCTCTGTGGGACTCTCTTATCCATTCCAAATCCCAAATCTCTCTATGGGATTCTCTTTTCCATTCCAAATACCAAAGGAAAACTTTGGTCTTAATAAATTTTATATTAGCCACTATTTGAAGGATCACTAACACTTGATATGTGGGACTGATAGAGTCTCATTGTTGACCTAAGACATAAAGACTCCAAAGAGAGCCAAGAGAGAAGAGGCAGCTAGGAAATGATCAAGTCACTTCACCACCACCTCATCCCCTTTGTGGTTATTTACCCATGTAGGCATTAGATTAACATATTCCACATCTATGAGATTTAGAGAGGCAAAACACGAGGATAAAAAATCAGCCAAAGGATCCATTATGGATTTAGGGCCCCAAACTTCACTCCTTGAAAAGGTAAAATTTAAGTCTAACTTGATAACAGTATTAGGAGAAGAGTGGAGCCCTTACACTACCCCTCATCTCCAAAACATGTCTCGATTATCATAGGGGACATTTATGCTGAAAATGGTAACATGGATATTGTTATAAGGCAAAGTTCTTGCAATGAACAATGTTGATTTTTAAGTAGTTTGGGAGGTACTCCAAGGCCTAGGGTTCAGGGTTTGGAGGGAAAAGCACCACAAGGGTCACTTGTTGGACTGGAACCAAAGTTTGGGTTTTTTCACCCATCAATTTTTTGGGAAAAGACCATGAACACATTTTGACATGTGATGGATGAGGATGATAGCTCTCGTCAAGATGAATCTGATGCAACAATGATCACCCGATTCCAATTTGTAGATTTAATGGAGATATGAATTTTTGAAGTATATGGTTGGGTTTGCACAAGAGAAGTCTAGGTCAGCTTGAAGATAATAAGGCATATGAAAATTGTACATCCCCCAGAATGATGTTTTGAGAATCCATTATATTGTGTATAAATAGGAGGTGATTGTGTCTCATTTAGCATATCCATTTGTGCAACACAAGGACAACAAAAAGGCAACGTATAAGGAGCTAAAGAAACTCGACCAAGGGAGAAAGGATAGGCCACAAAAAGGAGACTACTTCAGCGAGGAAGGTAAGGATTCGTGGAGCCTTCTAGGGACTATTTGAAGGGCTACTTACTCTTGCAGGGAGGCCAAGTGAGTTGAGGGTTGAACGCAGGCCTGATATGGCAGACTGAGGTGAGTAAAAATTTGTTTTGTGTGGGCCATAGGTGCTGAAGGATAATTGTGGTAGGCCGCATGCATACTACCACAAAGAAGTGTCTATGCAGGGTTGTTTGAGGGTGGTATATGCCCAGAACAACAATATGAAAGGAAGGCATATTCCCATGGTCAGGCCACAATGAATTAAAGGTTGTTTGGGTGGTGAATTAAGGGATGTTGTAGCGTGCAAGTGCCCTAACCAAGGACACCAATGATATCATACTTGAAGCTGAAGATTGTCTTGTGTTGGGTCAAAGTGTTGACCATTTTTGGATCATTTTTATATGCATCCTGTGGGAGACATGAGTTGGAGGTGACTTGAGTGATTGAAAGCCTCAATAAGGTGAAAATCTCACAATGAAGTATTGGGAGCCATTGATCTAGTGGAGGGAAGTTAGTGGAGGGAATTTTGTTGGCTACCCAAAGTAGCCCCTAGACAAGAAATCTTGAAGTGACGAAGAGAGGTGAAGGTTGGCTAAAATTTGGTGTCTAAAGTGAAACACTTTGATGGACAAATGTTCTAACTAGATTGGCAGATTAGAGCTCAAGGATTGGCCAGCCTAGAGAGAAAACTGGATTAGCGCAAGTACATGCAACAAAAGTGACTTGCAATAGTGTTAGGTGGCATCCATCTTGGAGTCTCTATGTGTTGTCCTTTGAAGGACTAAGGAGCATCTAGAGAGCAGTACGAAAGCGAAGGACCGACATGACAAGATATGACATAGAATCTCTAGCGAATATTGTCATTGTATCTTGTATACCATAGACTATTGTATTATTCAGATTGGTTTAATATAGAAAGATTGGGTTGTACATTATTGTAGAATATTTTGTTAAAAATTATGTGTACTATTGGCACTCATTTTTGGTCCATTTTTTCTTAAGAAAACTTACTTAATTATTACATTATCCATCCATTTTCCATCAAATCCACCTCATTTTGATGTATTTTATGCATATTTAGGTATTTAATTTTAATTTTGCAATTTTTAGAAGTTTTTATGAAAATTGAATTTCAAGTGCAATTTTTGGACAGAATCAGAAATTCTCGTAATAACTATATGGATGTCATATTTGCAGGACACCTGAGCACAAGATGGATACATGTATGGAAAGCTTGGGAACTAGAACTAAACTAAACTCCAATTGGTTCGGTCAAAACAAGCTAAATCAGGCCCGATCAAAGCTGGTCAAACAGGACCAGTCATCTAGGAAATTCCTAGGAAATAGGGCAGTTTTATGATTTCATGGGATTGTCCATATTTTTAGTGATAGATTGGATGGATTCGACTTGGATAGGTGGATATGTATAGATATAGTTGTTAGAGATACTTTATATCAATTTGTTTCATGATCTTATATTTAAGCCAAAACTTTGAAGGCTTATGGCATGTAGAATTTTTTATAACTTATGTGGAGACATTTGAATATTTGAAGTTAATTTGAAGAACCCGTTCTACTTCCATTTTTCTGTTCAATGTGTGGGTGATTGACTGAAATTGCAGTAGTTGAAAGCATCTCCAAGTGTGAAAGGAAAGGGTGGAGGGCCCCCACTCCAAGCTAAGTACACCTCGTTGTTTAACTAGCTTAATTTTCATGAACTAATTGCTTCAGATTTGTTTACTTGTTTTGTTTCATATTTTCTTAATTGAATTGATGTGTGATGATTTATGTTGATGATGAGTCTTAGTTTGTTTATCATTTTGATAAGAAGGGACAACAAAGTGTTCAAGTTGAACCCTCCTTCTATTGAATTAATGAATCAAAAATAGAATTCATCTTTCTTGTGTTCAAGCAGTTTTATGCAAGTTCAGTTTTCTAACAATAGCATAATGATGAATGAATTTGTGATGAGGAATATCAAAGATCCCTTAGGTTAGGAGTCTCCTTCATTGTTCATTTATGCAACTTAAGTTGTTTTTAATTAATGATTTTTTTATTTTTTTATTTCTACTCATCAAGCAATATTGTAGAAGAAGGACACAAATTGATCTCTTAAGTTAAGAGCCACTTCATCTCTCATATATTGCAGAAATGAATTAGAAATTATTTAAATAGATTTATATTTGTAATATGCACTTCCTTAATTCTTCATATTTTATCTTCTAAGCTTGGCTACATCTGATATCCATACATTGTGGACATGCCTCCAAGTTTTACAAAATAGGATTGGTAATGAATACTTGTGTTGATTTGTGTTAATAAATTAGCCCAAAATTTTGGCACCGTTTCTCAGGAGGCATTCATCAACATAGTCAAATAGAAGATAAAAAAAATCTAAAAAATTTGGTAAAACAAAAACAATAAAAATTCAGTTATGTTATGTTTTTCTTAGTTATGTTTCTTTATGCCTTGAAATAGAGATTCTAAAGGTAGATTTATTAAACAAAACCTCCCATCAATAGACGTAGGACCATCAAAACTAACCACACCGGTTGCTGGTAAACCAACAATAGAGGGATTAGAAGAAAAACAAAGAACATGACAAAGATTAACTTTAACTGAAAGACAAACCTTGTTAGCTTGGGAGCTGAAAAGAAAAAAAATCCAAAAGCAACACCTACTTCAGGAAAACAAAAAGAAATTGTTAAAGTAAATCAACCCATTTTTGAGTCCATAGGTCAACCTATTTTCGAAAAAAAACAACGACCTGAATCTGAAATTGTCATTGAAATAGTTGAAACTATGACAGAAGAAGGGCAAGGATCTGTTATTCTTACTCCAGAAAAAAGGCATGAATATGAAAGACAACAAAGAGAATGGAGAAGACAAAGGGAGGGATAAGAAAAAAGATAAAATGATAGAAAGAGAGAAGAGGATAGGAAAAGACAAAATGATAATGAACAAGAAAATATTGATGATAAAGAAGCTACTTTTGGCTTTTTAATATTAGATACAAGTGCAATATTAGGAGAAGATGTGAAAATGAAAAAAATTCCACCTTCTGTATTGCTTAACTTTTATGGAATGTCAACAGAAGATCCTGATTCATTTATGTTTGAATTCGACATCTTGTGTAGAACTTACGAATACATAGATGACACACACAAACTTCATCTCTTTCCTGCTACTTTGAAAGAAGAAGCATTAAAATGGTTCGTGGTTTTAGGTGAGCGAACAATAACTTCTTGGGATGACATGAAGAAAATATTTCTTAAAAAATACCGAGCCTATTGAAGGCCTAGGGACTCGAAAGAGGATGTTTTTAGAATGATACAACAGTAAGACAAAAGTTTAGAAGAATACTTGGAAATATTTGCTTACAATATTCAAAAATCTAAACAACACTCACTAAACCAGGATACCATTCAAATAATCTTTCTTAAAGGTATAAGAGACTAATATCTTGACATTATGAATGTAATGGGCAAAGGTGATATTTCAAATTTTCCATTTAATGAAATTGCAAAACTATGTCAAAAATATTCTAGAGGAAGATCAAAAGCTGGAAGGAGAGATGTTAGTTCAAAAGCAGCAAAATCAGCAGCAAGAGGGGTAACAAGAGCAAAGATAGGGAGCTTGCTAGAAAACTTCAAAACTGATCTTCTAAATACATTAGGGACACAAGTAGATGTTCTAAAAGCAAACAAAAAGAAAGAAGAACAAGAAAAAATCTTAAAATTCTTCTGTCCCAAATGTAGAAAGAAGCATGCATTAAGAGAATGTCCTTTAGATAGTATTCAGGTATGTGGCCTTTGCACAGAAAACCATTTAACAGAAAACTATATAAATTTGAAAGAATTGCAAATGAATCCAATGGAAGAAGTATAAGGAGCAGAAGGGTTTTATTATTTGGCACCAAGAAGACCTTGGCAGCCAAGGATCCCTCAACAATTCCCTCGACAATTCCCTCAACAAAACTATCAATATCCACCTCAAAACTCTTGGAATAACTCAATGCCATGGCAAGATTGGCATCCACAACAATATCAAAAACCAACCTGCACAAGGTTGGAGAGGATATAGTTATGGAAACCAACCACATCAACAAATGTATCCTCAATAATACCAACAACAATACCAGCAACCATACCAACAACTATTACCATACCAACAGTTCCAACAATATCCACAATCCATGCCAATTTCACAACAAAAACCTACACCATTACTAACACAACCAGAGCAACTACAGCTATCTTCAAACCAACCTAGACCAACTCAACTACCAGCTTAGTCGGTAGTAAATCCGAGAAACAAAATTGATAAACTTGCATACAATGTGGAAGAAGAAACATATTTTCCAACATACTCCATTCTTCCCATAAATGATGTCCATTTAAGGTCCAGGAAAATACTGCATAAAAATTCTCCTCCGATCATAGAAGAACCAGCTTAACAAGGAGAACAACTTGAAACATCACATTCAGAAAATCAAAGTTAGAAATGAAAAACTATAATAACTCAAACACCACCCTATCCAGAGAGGTTAGTAGAGCAGGAAATTCAAATGACCCTCCCTGAATTTGATATTTTGGATGAATTAAAAAATTCGTATGTAAAAATTCCTTTAATACAAGTAATCAAAGAAATACCAATTTATGCTAAAACAGTAAAGGAATTATGCATCAAGAAAACTGGTAAAAAGAAGAAGGATCCTACTACAATCCAAGTCATTGGAAAACTAGCAAGCCTCATGTCTACAAAGACAGTAGTAGAAAAATATATTGACCTTGGTATCCCTATGGTTACTATTTCAATAAAAAAAATTTCGGTTCCAAACACATTGATAGATTTGGGAGCAACTATAAATGTAATGACTACAGAGACAATGAAACATTTAGATTTAAACAACGTTAGATCTACTACTACAATCTTAGAATTGGTAGAAAGATCTAAAGTTATACCAAAAGGAATATTAGAAGATATTATAGTCTCTTTGGATTCATGGGAGTATCCTATAGACTTCCTCATTTTGCAACCAAAAATAAACTTGGGAGGACATCCTCTAATCTTAGGCAAACCATGGTTAGCCACTACTGATGCCTTTATAGGATGCATATATGGAAGTATGATTATTGCACATGGAGATGAGAGAAACACATCACACTTTATTCTCTAGCACAAGCACCTTCTTTAGTATCAATGCTTGAAGGACAAGAACAAAAACAAACTAAATCAGTTCTAAGTATTAACCAAGTCTTTGATCTTAGAGAAGAAGAGGAGAATGAAGATCTATTGGATCTTTTCATCTCATAACCGAATATTTTAGAGCAGATTAGAGTAACTTAGTATGAAGCTACAAGTAATCTTTTGAACCACTGTTTTTAGGAAACCTGCACAATTCAATCACTACAAGAATCATTCACAAATATTTTTCCTGTAAACACAATTACCAATTCAACAACTAAAATAATTGAGATTTATATTGGAAAACATTTGAACATTCGCAACAACTTACAATTGTCACAAGAAAAAGAGGTAATAGCATTACTACAGAATTACTCAAAAGATTTTGCCTGGGATTACACAGATATGCAGGGGATTCATCCCAACACATGTATCCACCACATCTATATTGATGACCAGATGAAACCAGTAAGGCAGCCTCAAAGGCGGATGAACTCCATGATGAAGGAAATAGTGAAAGAAGAATTACAGAAACTACTGCAAGTTGGGTTCATCTATCCTATTTCTGACAGCCAATGTGTCTCTCCCTTAGTGATATTACCAAAGAAAAATGGGAAGTGGGGAATATGTGTGGATTACCAGGAATTGAACAAAGCAATATTAAAATACCATTTTCCGCTACCATTTATTGACCAAGTCCTAGAGTCATTAGCTGGGAAGAAATTCTTTTCCTTTCTAGATGGATTTAGTGGGTATAATCAGATTAGAATAGCAATGGAAGACGAGGACAAAACAACATTTACCTGCCCATGGGGAACCTACGCATACAATGTTTTTCCTTTTGGGCTATGTAATGCACTTGCTACTTTCCAAAGAGAAGTTCTTGCAATATTTGTTGATCTGATCCATGAATGTGTAGAAGTCTATATGGATGATTTCACTGTATATGGAAACGCACATGACGATTGTTTGAAAAATATTGAGAAAGTCTTGAAACGATGCATAGAGACAAATCTGTCCCTAAGTAAAGAAAAATGCTATATGATGTTAACAGAGGGGATAGTCTTAGGACACCATATTTCCTCATCAGGAATAAAGGTGGATCCAGCTAAAATACAAGTCATTGTGAATTTAATGCCACCTACAATACAAAAGGAGGTAAGAATTTTCTTGGGTTATGTAGGCTACCATAGGCGATTTACTGAAAATTTCAGTAAAATAGCACATCCACTATTCAAGTTACTTGCAAAAAATGTTGAATTCCAATGGACAAATCATTGTCAAAATGCATTTCAAATATTGAAAGAAAAACTATCAGTTGCTCCCATTCTTCAAGGACCGAATTGGTCTTTTCCATTTCATATTTCCACTGATGCATCTGATACTGCTATAGGTGCATCACTTGGACAGAAAGAAAACCTGTTCAATTATGCTATATACTTCATAAGTAAAAACTTAACACCAGCAGAATTGAACTACACAGTCACAGAGAAAGAAATGTTAGCTGTAGTACATGTAGTAAACAAATTCAGGCATTACATAACAGGCTACCAAGTGTTCATTCACACAGACCATTCAACAATCAAATACTTAATGAACAAAGTAATCACAAAAGGTATAATAACAATATGGTTACTGTTAATGCAAGAATTCAACATTACAATTCAAGATCGACCAGGGAAAGACAATCAAGTAGCTGATTTCCTTTCAAGGCTTCATACACCTGGTGATCCAAATCTTGTTTAAGATAATTTCCCAGATGAACCTAAGTTTGCAATAATTGCCAAAACACCATGGTTTGTAGATATAGCAAACTACTTATCCTATGGAAATTACCATCCCAGTTCACAAAGAAACAAAAACGAAAAATAATTAGAGAAAGCTCTAGATATAGCTAGGTAAATGGTGATCTATTTTATACTAGCTCTGATCTGATAATAAGAAAATGTGTTAGAGAATATGAAATACTAGAAATTTTGAAAGAAGTCATTGTTACAGATCCATTTGGGCACATCACTCCCATCATTCAGATCAGTACCATTAGGGCTCATCAAGCTCTAATTTAGTTGCTACATGCCCCAGACAAGTCACCATTTTGAATGCTTCCTTCCCGAGAGTCTCTTGGCTTGAAGCCCTCCAAAATTGCCTCCTTGAGGGACCAGCGCAACCTTGGACAGGGGTAAGTGTACTTCAGTGCAGGTAGGCCCATGTCAGGGTGCTCTGCAGAGCACCTAGTCCCACTTTGACCTACGCTGGGTGAGATTGAGCAAAATTCACATAGGCTTCTAGGAATATTCTTATCCTCTGGAGTCATCTAAAAGATTCCCACACTTGTCATCTCCTATGAGCTCGAAAATGGATGAGGAATGAGTTAAGTAACATCCTATCCTCTCATCCCTTCCTCCATGGAAACAAACTCTAAGTATGGAAGGCCATTCAATACCCACATTTATGACAAAACCTCCCCCATCTACCTATAAATTGAGCACTCATCTAAGTGATCACGGGCTGGACTTTGAGAATTTGTAAGGAGATAATGTTGGAGTGAGAATTGAGATTGTAAGTGAGTAGTGTTATGCTACCAGAGTGCTGTGCTGTTGATGTGATGTTGGTTGGAACGCAAGCTGGAAGAGTGACAATGAATCAGACTTCATGGTTGTAATTCTTCCTTCTACTTAGTAAAGTTGTTTACATCTTTTTAGATATGCTTATCTTGATATATGATGTTTATATGTGTGAATGTATCTGATTCCATTTACTTGTATTCGATAGATCTCTTTCTTTTATTAGTTCTCTGTCTTCTGTTTATGCTTGCAGGTACTTTCTGAGCGAGTTAAGTTCAAGAAGGAGCGACAAGAGTCAAACAAAGAAGACAAAAGGAGAGAGAAAGAACAAGTAGGTCATTTGATTCCCTTTGTCTTATTTATCGTTAATATAAAAAGGATAAGCGCTTTAAATCTGTTGTTCTAGGTATAGCTACCTACCTAGGGAATTGTTGGAAATAATACTGAGAGGGGGGGGTGAATCAGTATTATCAGATCAGTAAAAACTTTCCAATTTCATACTCAGAAACATATACGCTACTTCAATTAAGTGAACCCGCGTGTACACGCTACTGTGTCTAATGAAACTCGCGTATATCTAGAGATCTTATAATTCAGTTAGCTTAATCTTTAGTAAATGCATCAGAACATTATTAAGCATATTAACAATAAACAGGTGCAAAATAACAGAACAGAACATCACACAAGAGCCACACACATGAACACCATGATATAAGGTGGAAACCCAATGTGGGTGAAAACCACCTGCTGCAATTCGTCTCTTTCTTCTTTAATAAGAAACTTCTTTTACAATGTACTGGTGCAGTCCTTTACCAGTACGTAGGCTACAACCTGCAGAGGGCTACAACCCTCTCTCGTTTTCCAACTACTTCTGGAAGGGAGCTACAACCCCCTCAGCTCTTGTACTAGCAGATCCATTTACTAGTACGTAGGTGCTGACCCTACAACCTTCTTTCCTTCAGGGACCACGTTTCATCAATTTTCAGACTGGATCCAAGAGTACAAAACAAACATTACTGCAATACAATCATCAACTTATACTTGCATCATAATTCATTAAACAACCCAATACTGAATCACTGAAACCCTGTCATCAAGATCACAGAACCCAAACCAGAGCCCAGAACTCTGCAACAACCACCAGAATCAGCAACAACCTGAAATATCAAATCTTATTATGCATACGCTACTTCACTGTACCAAAACCGCGTGTATACGCGCTTTCACCAAAGGCAACCCGCGTGCAGATCTAGAAATAATTACTTATGCCTTCGCTGTCAGATCCGACCCTTGCCAAGCGTCCCGAACAAATAAACAACAATACCAGATCTTCTCACTTCATCAGACACACAATGCTTGCTTCCACTTGCCTAATGATCTTCTCCTTATATAGCCTTAGGTACTTCACAATACCACGGTCCAAAACCATAGTAACACAATACCATCAACCTCAAAACGAGGGATCGACACGCCCGTCGAGACACCATGGTCCGAAATCATAGGCACAACTTCCAAGGACTAACCACCACGGACCAAAGGTACTTTTCCACATACACGCTCTTTTACTGAAGCCAACCTGCGTGTACACGTGACTTGATATATAGAGAACCTGCGTATACGCGACTTGGTATATAGTGAACTTGCTTGTATACGCGACTTGGGCTTAACGAACCTGCGTGTATGAACTTTCTTGGCATGTTGTACTAAGATCTGTCCTCTGATTAAGTTGCCATCACCTGTACCAACCTCTGAGCACCTGTACCAACCTCTGAGTGAGTTGCCATCAAGGACAACACTTGAATCATAATGCCAACAATCTCCCCCTTTGGACTTGATGGCAACCACCACACCAAGTCACTCTCCCCCTTTGACATCAAGGGCAAAGGGCAGACCAAGATATTTTCTTCTTTGGTATACCTTCTGGTGTCCATACTGCTGTCCATACTCTCCCTGAGTACATGCTGAAGTTTCTGATTTGGCTCCCCCTTTGTTTATGCCAAAGTGTACCAATCTATCCACGCTCCCCCTGAGCAGATGTAGGTTCTAAGACCAGCCATTCAGATCTGTACCATAAGCATCAGCCTGCAATACTATTCCATTGATCAAACAACAAGATGTATCATTTAGTTTCATCAGCCACTTCTAACCATAATGCCAACAATGAATTATTTGAAGTATATGCTCCCCCTGAGTGTGAGCCAACCATGACTGAACCATTTCCTGAGTCTGTTCTGCTCCCCCTGAGCCTGAGCCAACCATGACTGAACCTGGGTTTGTTCTGCTGCCCTTCCTTCATATACGCGACTTTGCAGCCTGTAACTCGCGTATATACGCGACTTGTCTTCATTATATCAGCGTATGCAGGATGGAATACTGAATTTCATCACTATCAGATTCCCCTGTGTCTGTTATGTCAGCTGTCTGAATTATGCCACACCTTTCTGTCTCTGTCTTCTTCAGTTCTTGGAACTGTGATGATGTATGGTCCTCTTGTTTCGAATTTTGAAATCTGCTCCTGCATTCCCTTGCTTTATGCCCATAGTTGTTGCATGTATAACACCTTACATTTTTCATGTTCCTTCTATCACAATCAATTGCTTTGTGTCCATATGCATTGCAGGCAAAGCATTATCCTCTGAAATACCTGGGATGCGATGATCTTTCTTGAACCATTCTACTTCTACATCTGGCTGCAACATGTCCAAGATTATGACATACATAACATTCAACATTATTCAGTGGAGGAAATAATCGTCTATCACGTCCATAGTTAGGAGTAAAGGATCTTCCTTGAGGAATTTCTTTCCTTGGTTGTTCCTTGTTGAGCATTTGAGATTTCTCATTAGAGTTTCTTGCCTCACCTTGTGAACTAGATTCACCTTCAACATATTCATGAAAACCAAGACCAGTCTTGATAGCAGGAGACCTTTGACTACTAAGAATATCATCCAAGACTTTAGAGCTATCTTGAAATCGTAACAGCTTATGCTTTTCTTCTATTTTACCTTTCAAGATATTTACCTCAACTTGATGTTGTTCTTCCTTTTTCAGATATTGATTCCTTAGGTCTTCTTCAGCTTTTCTTCCTTCTTCCACTTGTCGCTTTAGTTTGATCACTTCATGTTCTTGATCTTCAAGAGCTTCTTTGTTCTGTTCTCTTGATTTTTTAAGATCTTCTTTTAGAGAGAGGATCTTTGATTCAAGCCTTTGAATAGTTATGCTCTGATCCTTTACTACATCCTGCAATTTCTCCCTTACCCTGGTTACTGTCTCCAATTGTTCATTTAATTTGGTAACTTCTTCAGTTTCTGCATTCTTCTTTTCATGTGCCATGAGACTTTTAATATCTTTGCTATTATTGGATGAAGCATTCTTCTTTTCATGTGCCATGAGACTTCTAATATCTTCACTATCATTGAATGGACTTGTATATGGGTATAATAGCTTCTACCATCTTCTTCAGATATCTTTCCTTTGTTATGAGGGCATCTAACAGCATAGTGACCAACTCTACCACATAGAAAACATTTGAAAGGTAGCTTACCTTTGAACCGTCCAGTTCCCTGTTCAAGATTCTTGACAAAATTTACCTCATCTTCTTCCTCTGACACTTCGAATGCGGCTTATGGTGGTACCTCTTGTCCCATTTCAAAAGCAGTTAAGATCCCGTGAAGCTGTGACATGGTGATTTTCTGCACATTCTCCTTTTCTTCTATGGCAGACACTTTAGAATCAAATTTAGCAGACAGAGATCTCAAAACCTTTTCAACTAAGACAACTTCCTCAAATTCTTCACCCAGATCCCTCATACAATTCACAATCTCATCCATACGCAAGAAATAATTAGCTATGCTTTCATTACTATGCATCTTAAGAGTTTCATACCGGATTCTGAGAGTTTGAAGCTTTGCTCTTTTTACTTGATCATCTCCTTCGTAGCTTGTGACGATTTTGTCCCATATTTCCTTAGCTGATTTGAAATGCATGATCTTCATAAATTCTGATTGTGTCAAACTACTCAATAGACCAGTAACAGCTTTGGCATTGAGCTCATATTGCTTTTTCTCTGCTGGATCTGTAGGGGTTGCTGATGGGAATTTGTATCCTCCTTCTACGATTCCCCAAATTTCTGCTCCAAGTGATTGTAGATATGCAGTGGTTCTTATCTTCCAGTGAGTAAAATTGTTCCCGTCAAAGACTGGTGGCCTGATGTGTGCCTCTCTTTCTGGATTAGCCATTCTGATGGATCTTTTCCTTCAAGCGATCAAGCTTCCTCTGAAGGACCTGCTCTGATACCAATTGTTGGAAATAATACTGAGAGGGGGGGGGGGTGAATCAGTATTATCAGATCAGTAAAAACTTTCCAATTTCATACTCAGAAACATATACGCTACTTCAATTAAGTGAACCTGCGTGTACATGCTACTGTGTCTAATGAAACTCGCGTATATCTAGAGATATTATAATTCAGTTAGCTTAATCTTCAGTAAATGCATCAGAACATTATTAAGCATATTAACAGTAAACAGGTGCAGAATAACAGAACAGAACATCACACAAGAGCCACACACATGAACACCATGATATAAGGTGGAAACCCAATGTGGGTGAAAACCACCTGCTGCAATAGGTCTCTTTCTTCTTTAATAAGAAACTTCTTTTACAATGTATTGGTGCAGTCCTTTACCAGTACGAAGGCTACAACCTGCAGAGGGCTACAACCCTCTCTCGTTTTCCAACTACTTCTGGAAGGGAGCTACAACCCCCTCAGCTCTTGTACTAGCCGATCCATTTACTAGTACATAGGTGCTGACCCTACAACCTTCTTTCCTTCAGGGACCACGTTTCATCAATTTTCAGACTGGATCCAAGAGTACAAAACAAACATTACTGCAATACAATCATCAACTTATACTTGCATCATAATTCATTAAACAACCCAATACTGAATCACTGAAACCCTGTCATCAAGATTACAGAACCCAAACCAGAGCCCAGAACTCTGCAACAACCACCAGAATCAGCAACAACCTGAAATATCAAATCTTATTATGCATACGCTACTTCACTGTACCAAAACCGCGTGTATACGCGCTTTCACCAAAGGCAACCTGCGTGCAGATCTAGAAATAATTACTTATGCCTTCGCTGTTAGATCCGACCCTTGCCAAGCGTCCCGAACAGATAAACAACAATACCAGATCTTCTCACTTCATCAGACACACAATGCTTGCTTCCACTTGCCTAATGATCTTCTCCTTATATAGCCTTAGGTACTTCATAATACCACGGTCCTAAACCATAGTAACACAATACCATCAACCTCAAAACGAGGGATCGACATGCCCGTCGAGACACCATGGTCCGAAACCATAGGCACAACTTCCAAGGACTATCCGCCACGGACCAAAGGTATTTTTCCACATACACGCTCTTTTACTGAAGCCAACCTGCGTGTACACGTGACTTGATATATAGAGAACCTGCGTATACGCGACTTGGTATATAGTGAACTTGCTTGTATACGTGACTTGGGCTTAACGAACCTGCGTGTATGAACTTTCTTGGCATGCTGTATTAAGATCTGTCCTCTGATTAAGTTGCCATCACCTGTACCAACCTCTGAGCACCTGTACCAACCTCTGAGTGAGTTGCCATCAAGGACAACACTTGAATCACAATGCCAACAATCTCCCCCTTTGGACTTGATGGCAACCACCACACCAAGTCACTCTCCCCCTTTGACATCAAGGCCAAAGGGCGGACCAAGATATTTTCTTCTTTGGTATACCTTCTGCTGTCCATACTGCTGTCCATACTCTCCCTGAGTACATGCTGAAGTTTCTGATTTGGCTCCCCCTTTGTTTATGCCAAAGTGTACCAATCTATCCACGCTCCCTCTGAGCAGATGTAGGTTCTAAGACCAGCCATTCAGATCTGTACCATAAGCATCAGCCTGCAATACTATTCCATTGATCAAACAACAAGATGTATCATTTAGTTTCATCAGCCACTTCTAACCATAATGCCAACAATGAATTATTTGAAGTATATGCTCCCCCTGAGTGTGAGCCAACCATGACTGAACCATTTCCTGAGTCTGTTCTGCTCCCCCTGAGCCTGAGCCAACCATGACTGAACCTGGGTTTGTTCTGCTGCCCTTCCTTCATATACACGACTTTGTAGCCTGTAACTCGCGTATATACGCAACTTGTCTTCATTATATCAGCGTATGCAGGATGGAATACTGAATTTCATCACTTTCAGATTCCCTTGTGTCTGTTATGTCAGCTGTCTGAATTATGCCACACCTTTCTGTCTCTGTCTTCTTCAGTTCCTGGAACTGTGATGATGTATGGTCCTCTTGTTTCGAATTTTGAAATCTGCTCCTGCATTCCCTTGCTTTATGACCATAGTTATTGCATGTATAACACCTTACATTTTTCATGTTCCTTCTATCACAATCAATTGCTTTGTGTCCATATGCATTGCAGGCAAAGAAATATCCTCTGAAATACCTGGGATGCGATGATCTTTCTTGAACCATTCTACTTCTACATCTGGCTGCAACATGTCCAAGATTATGACATACATAACATTCAACATTATTCAGTGGAGGAAATAATCGTCTATCACGTCCATAGTTAGGAGTAAAGGATCTTCCTTGAGGAATTTCTTTCCTTGGTTGTTCCTTGTTGAGCATTTGAGATTTCTCATTAGAGTTTCTTGCCTCACCTTGTGAACTAGATTCACCTTCAACATATTCATGAAAACCAAGACCAGTCTTGATAGCAGGAGACCTTTGACTACTAAGAATATCATCCAAGACTTTAGAGCTATCTTGAAATCGTAACAGCTTATCCTTTTCTTCTATTTTACCTTTCAAGATATTTACCTCAACTTGATGTTGTTCTTCCTTTTTCAGATATTGATTCCTTAGGTCTTCTTCAGCTTTTCTTCCTTCTTCCACTTGTCGCTTTAGTTTGATCACTTCATGTTCTTGATCTTCAAGAGCTTCTTTGTTCTGTTCTCTTGATTTTTTAAGATCTTCTTTTAGAGAGAGGATCTTTGATTCAAGCCTTTGAATAGTTATGCTCTGATCCTTTACTACATCCTGCAATTTCTCCCTTACCCTGGTTATTGTCTCCAATTGTTCATTTAATTTGGTAACTTCTTCAGTTTCTGCATTCTTCTTTTCATGTGCCATGAGACTTTTAATATCTTTGCTATTATTGGATGAAGCATTCTTCTTTTCATGTGCCATGAGACTTCTAATATCTTCACTATCATTGAATGGACTTGTAATATGGGTATAATAGCTTCTACCATCTTCTTCAGATATCTTTCCTTTGTTATGAGGGCATCTAGCAGCATAGTGACCAACTCTACCACATAGAAAACATTTGAAAGGTAGCTTACCTTTGAACCGTCCAGTTCCCCGTTCAAGATTCTTGACAAAATTTACCTCATCTTCTTCCTCTGACACTTCGAATGCGGCTTCTGGTGGTACCTCTTGTCGCATTTCAAAAGCAGTTAAGATCCCGTGAAGCTGTGACATGGTGATTTTCTGCACATTCTCCTTTTCTTCTATGGCAGATACTTTAGAATCAAATTTAGCAGACAGAGATCTCAAAACCTTTTCAACTAAGACAACTTCCTCAAATTCTTCACCCAGATCCCTCATACAATTCACAATCTCATCCATACGCAAGAAATAATTAGCTATGCTTTCATTACTATGCATCTTAAGAGTTTCATACCGGATTCTGAGAGTTTGAAGCTTTGCTCTTTTTACCTGATCATCTCCTTCGTAGCTTGTGACGATTTTGTCCCATATTTCCTTAGCTGATTTGAAATGCATGATCTTCATAAATTCTGATTGTGTCAAACTACTCAATAGACCAGTAACAGCTTTGGCATTGAGCTCATATTGCTTTTTCTCTGCTGGATCTGTAGGGGTTGCTGATGGGAATTTGTATCCTCCTTCTACGATTCCCCAAATTTCTGCTCCAAGTGATTGTAGATATGCAGTGGTTCTTATCTTCCAGTGAGTAAAATTGTTCCCGTCAAAGACTGGTGGCCTGATGTGTGCCTCTCTTTCTGGATTAGCCATTCTGATGGATCTTTTCCTTCAAGCGATCAAGCTTCCTCTGAAGGACCTGCTCTGATACCAATTGTTAGAAATAATACTGAGAGGGGGGGGGGTGAATCAGTATTATCAGATCAGTAAAAAATTTCCAATTTCATACTCAGAAACATATACGCTACTTCAATTAAGTGAACCCGCGTGTACATGCTACTTTGTCTAATGAAACTCGCGTATATCTAGAGATCTTATAATTCAGTTAGCTTAATCTTCAGTAAATGCATCAGAACATTATTAAGCATATTAACAGTAAACAGGTGCAGAATAACAGAACAGAACATCACACAAGAGCCACACACATGAACACCATGATATAAGGTGGAAACCCAATGTGGGTGAAAACCACCTGCTGCAATTCGTCTCTTTCTTCTTTAATAAGAAACTTCTTTTACAATGTACTGGTGCAGTCCTTTACCAGTACGCAGGCTACAACCTGCAGAGGGCTACAACCCTCTCTCGTTTACCAACTACTTCTGGAAGGGAGCTACAACCCCCTCAGCTCTTGTACTAGCCGATCCATTTACTAGTACATAGGTGCTGACCCTACAACCTTCTTTCCTTCAGGGACCACGTTTCATCAATTTTCAGACTGGATCCAAGAGTACAAAACAAACATTACTGCAATACAATCATCAACTTATACTTGCATCATAATTCATTAAACAACCCAATACTGAATCACTGAAACCCTGTCATCAAGATCACAGAACCCAAACCAGAGCCCAGAACTCTGCAACAACCACCAGAATCAACAACAACATGAAATATCAAATCTTATTATGCATATGCTACTTCACTATACCAAAACCGTGTGTATACGCGCTTTCACCAAAGGCAACCCGCGTGCAGATCTAGAAATAATTACTTATGCCTTCGCTGTCAGATCCGACCCTTGCCAAGCGTCCCGAACAGATAAACAGCAATACCAGATCTTCTCACTTCATCAGACACACAATGCTTGCTTCCACTTGCCTAATGATCTTCTCCTTATATAGCCTTAGGTACTTCACAATACCACGGTCCAAAACCATAGTAACACAATACCATCAACCTCAAAACGAGGGATCGACACGCCCATCGAGACACCATGGTCCGAAACCATAGGCACAACTTCCAAGGACTAACCGCCACGGACCAAAGGTACTTTTCCACATACACGCTCTTTTACTGAAGCCAACCTGCGTGTACACGTGACTTGATATATAGAGAACCTGCGTATACGCGACTTGGTATATAGTGAACTTGCTTGTATACGCGACTTGGGCTTAACGAACCTGCGTGTATGAACTTTCTTGGCATGCTGTACTAAGATTTGTCCTCTGATTAAGTTGCCATCACCTGTACCAACCTCTGAGCACCTGTACCAACCTTTGAGCACCTGTACCAACCTCTGAGTGAATTGCCATCAAGGACAACACTTGAATCATAATGCCAACAATTAGTATTTATCCGTACATACCAAATTCCTCATAACAAATTAGCAACCATACTGGGGAAAAATCATCATTCTGGGTAGTTTACTTTCATCTTAGTACACTCTAGTAGACCTTACTTGCTTCCATTGATCCTCTTTTAGCATTTTGAAGTGTTTTTTGGTGAAAATTGTCCTTGTAAGCCCCTAGGATGGCCTCTCTAGCACCAATGCAGGCTTGGTCTAGAGACAAAGTGCTGCAAAGCACCCTTGGCTTGAGGACAGTGATCTGAAGCACACTATCTCCCATTCAAGGTTGCGTTGATCCTCCTTAGGACGAAAATCCCTCCTTTGAGTTGATTTTTTTTCCAAATTTCCTTCTGTTTCTACTTGCTGAAAGGTTAATGATGCTTGTGTCTTTGAAATCAATTTGTGTTTCCTTTGCCAACCCTACTTTGTCTTTGATTGTTTAGTGTTTCTTAAATTATTTCTTTATCACTATCAATTCATTGTCAAAGTTAGTTTATAGTCAATCAATCTTTGTTCAAAAGAAAGTGTCGTAAAAGTATTCTTTTCTTTCGAAACAGAATTGTCGTAAAGTCTTCGTTCTTGAAAAAAGATTGATTAATTGTATATGCATTAGTTTCCTTTTGTTCATCATAACATTAAGGAAATTGAAAAGAAAAACTTGCATTGTGCATTGAAAGATTTTGTGTGTGCTCATAGGAATAGTTTAGGGAAATTGCATTAGATTGTGCTCTTTGCTCTTTGATTGAAAGAAATTTGATTGCTCTATCCCTATTAGCTAAGGTTTTTCATTGTCAAAATTGAATGAAAATAATGCTTATCATATTAGTTGCATTCTAGGAATTGAAAATACATCACGTGGTGAACCCTGAAAGTCAAATTCTTAATCAAGATCAGCTTAAAATTAACATCAATTAACCTAATGGAGCATTGTCACCTAATGCAAAACATTTAGAGGTTCTAGGCTATAGACGTGTTTTGGCGTCGTAAAACATAGCAGCTGTCACTAACTTGTCTGTGATAAATTCCGAGTGTGATACCTCATTCCACGTACATGAGTATATCGTAGCTCGTCCACATACCTTCGGGTATATAGGGCAGTGTTATAGTACGTAAAGTATATGGGAATTCTCTCACTTTGTCGTTTCACATTAGACAACGCTAATATGGATTAGGCCTCCACATACTTTTGGGTATATATGGGAGGACAATACTAGGTTACTATTCATCCTTAGGTAACCAGTCGGCTACCTTGTACATTGTGATACACCGAACATAACATTCGGGGAGATTGCTTACTCGTACTTCTTGGTTTTCCATGAGGTATTTTGAAGTTCACAGTTGCTTGGTAAACCTTTTTGACTAGCTTACCCATTTTTGTTTATTTATTTTTTGTAATAAAATCAATTAGCAATCATGGAAGAAAATCAACCCTTACCCCGTCGTTCGCGGAGAGCAGCGAGTGAACCACCTTTACCGCTTGAAGCTACACCTATCCGGTCAAAGTGGTCTCATTTGACTGGATACAGTACTTCACAAGCCTCTGGTTCTTCATCTGAATTACTAGAAACACCTATACCGGTAAGTACTATGACCCTAGTTACTCCTATGGTTATTGGTACATCTGTTACTGAAGTGGAATCTCCACAATTACCTAAGGAAACTAGAACTGAATCTAGTGAAACAGTAACCCAAGTTGTTCAACAATAGGTTGATTCTCAATCCAAAGTTGTTCAATAAGAAATTACTTCTGAACCTAAATTTGTTCAACTAGAATTGGATCCTGAACCCATCATTGTTCAATCAGAAGTTACTTATGAACTAGAAGTTGTTCATGAAGCCCAACCTGAACTTGTTCTTTTACCCGAACATTTGGATCTTAAGGTGGAACAATTAGAAGTTGTTACCTTACCAGAAGAAGATTGACTGGTACATCCTCAGAGATCCATAACTGCCGAGACTTCCTCTTTACCTCAACAACAAATACCAAAAATCTATTATGGACCAGATAGTGAAATTATTCTACCTGGTTTGATTTCGATAGAAGAGGAACCTGAGGTAGAATCACCCAGAACTCCATTCCATTTTGGAATTGGACTGCATCTATATCCTTATACTCCTCATTTTACTTCTCCTTTTGATCTTGATTACTTTTAGACACCTGTTGATTCGTTAGGAAACTTATTTGGAAATTTGACTATGGCATAGTCAACATCCCAGATCGTACCATTTGTTACGGCTACGACAGAATCTTCTGTTGCAACCTCTTCGATGTTTGGTGTGACACCTGAGTCACATTTGTATGGTGTTCCATTCATCCCATTAGGTTACCAATATTTATCGGGAATCCACTCAGGTGTTTCTTCTAGCCCTTGGTCTTCACCAATGTTCTCTACCAGAATTTTATCTGGTTCCTCATTTACGGGTACTGAACAATTGGACCCATCAAGTTCATATGAAGATGGTTCATCTGGTTATCGTCCTATGTATCCGCTTAACACTGGACTACCCCCATACAGAGAACAATATGAATATTCTCCTTATCCTCCATTTTCTGGGGGACTACCATATGTCTGTATGCCGTCGTCTTTAGGTCAGCCTGGAATGACTGTCTGTCAGTGGCAGCCAACCATGACCGTTCAAACTAGGCTTGCGTATCCATCGCAACCTATGCAATCTATCTCATCCATACCTACAACTCCTATTGTTACAACTATACCATAGTCACAAGCTCAGATTGTTCTGTCCTAACCTGTGCAAGCTGGCCCTTCAACCTCAGACCCCCAACTTTCAGGTATACAGATCCAACCTTCTCAAGCAGTTCTGCAACAACCACTTGTGTCTGGTGTCCAACAACTTCAGGCTAGTTTACCTTTTACTGGAATGACTCAGACTTGCACTGGTTTAGTCTATTCACAACCTGGTCAACCTTACATTGGTGCGTAACAACAACCGTTAAATCAACAACCATTGTACCAACAACAACAATAGTTGATTCAATAGCCTTGGCAGCCCTAATATCAACAGCAACAATTCCAGCAATACCAACCTCAACATGGACTTGGACAACAAGATTATGCTAGGTTTAGTCAAAAACACGTTTATCCAGGTCTTGGTTAGCAAGCCTATGCTAGGTTTGGACAACAACAAATGTATCCGAGTGCTCAACAACAACCTTATGCTAGATTTTCTCAAAAAACTTACCCTTATCAAGGTTACCAGCAACAGATGCCTTATATTGGTATGCAAAGGCCTATTGCCCAAGGAATCCCATCTTACCCTAGATATGCTCAACCTGACCTCAATAGATAGTTGCCTTTTGTTACGACACTTGAATTACCATATCTAAACTGGCTCACCAATGACCCAATTCATTATGCACCTTGGTGGCCAGTGATTCCTCATAAGTTACCTTCCGATATACTGAAATTCAATGGAAACCCTAGAGAAGACCCATCCAACAATGTCATGACTTTTCATTTATGGTGTTCATCAAAATCCTTGAATGATGATTCTGTTAGACTATGTCTTTTCCAGAGAACGCTTACTGGTCTGATTGCGAAGCGGTACATTGAGTTACCACGAGCTTCTTTTGATAACTTGACTGCCTTAGCTACCACGCTTTTAAGCCACTTCCAGTTACCCATACAATATGAAACTAGAACGGAACTATTAACCAAATTTAAACAGACTACTGCTACTCATATCTCTGATCATATTCATGAGTGGTGTCGTCGTCGAATGGTTAAAACTTATGTTCCTGATCAGCTTCTAGCTGAGTGGTTTATAAAATTTGTGCTACCATCTATCACTGAGGATGTGGCGAAAGGTGGAGTTGTCACTAAAGAGAAATTAATTTCTCGTGCCCAATATTTGGACTTGATTTATACACAGTATGGCATGCTCTATGACAAGATCCTGAATGCACCCCGACTAGCTTTCACTGTTCCTCCTCCACCATCGAGTAAGGACTATCATTCCAGTGATGGTGTGATTGGTTCTTCGAGCACACAAACAGCAGTTAGACCATCTGGTCAAACACTTGCCATTTCCAATAAAACTACAAATTCACCTGATAACACTCTTACTTTTGAAATAAATGTTGTGTCATCTAACAAGGGTAAGAATGAAAAGAAACCAGGAAGTAAGAATAAGGGGAAAAACAAGAAGAAACAAAATAATTCCCCTTAAGAGAAATCATCTGATTCCTCTCCTTCAGCTAGGAAACCTCGTTACCCATGTTTGATCTGTAATGATGAGCATTCTATGCGAGATTGTCCTCATCGATTTGAAGTCTCAAAGCTTTTGAAGACTTCTAATATATCTGTGGTTTTGACTGATCCTTTTCCAAAACCAGAGACAAATATGGTTGCTACAGACCATGCTTGTTAGGCCCCTATACTACTAGTGTAACCCCTTATTGTTATTAGTATAACCCACTTATTATATTGATGTACCCATGTAGTGCCCATATTGTTACTATTGTGCCCCATAGAAGCCCACTATTGTTATTATTGTGCCCTTACATTATTATTGTTATGTCGGCTCTGATTATGTTATGACCCCTTAGACTCCTATATATAGAAAGGAGGTCTTTTCATTTGTAACATCCAAGAATTGATCATTTATGTAATGTAAAGGAGGTTTCCCCATCGAAGAGGCTGAATTCTAAGGCGTTGATCTATCTTTTCTATCTTTTCTTGAGCTGGTTTCATAACAATGCTTCCACTTCCCAAGTGCTTATGTTATCCACCTCTAAGCCGAAAAATGATGTTTTGGTGTCAACACAAAGTAAAGATTATGGAAATCAACTGTCATCGTCGAATAACCAGGTTGATTAACCTAACTCTTCGACCTCGATTGTGAATGATCTTATTCCACCACCTATTGTTCCAGAGTTAACAATAAAACCACCTAAGGGAGTTGTACGTAAACTGACATTTAACCCTCGAGCTTGAACTTCACAGAACTATAACATAGTAGAAGATTTGGCTCAATCACCTTCTTCTATGTTGTTATCACTCAGGTTGTCCCTTGGCTCCTTAAGGGATACAGCCGAGGTAACCACAAACCAATCTTTGGGCTGTAGGTCCTAGCCTACCTGCAGTCAGAGAGGGCTCTCTCTTTAATATTTAACTTTGTTTTGGGTTGATTTTAGGCTAGTTATGGTGTACATGGTTTTTGTTCTGATTTTGGTGGGAAGGATGATGTTTTCAAGCAGAGTTGGGATGCATAGAGTGAGAAGTTCAAACCATTGGGCATGGAGTCATGGATTAGGGCTTGCTGTTGCGTTTTCTTGGTCACAAGAGGAATACAGAGCAGGATAGCTACACATAGAACAATATCAAGCTGGAATAAAGATGGAATGAAGGTCAGAGATGAAAGGCAACTAAGAATCTTTCATTAGCTAACAGAGAGGGAAGGTGAATGAAAGTTTGTCTAGGAGTAGTCAAGAATTCCTAAATAAGAGTCATATGTGAAAGAAACAGGGTAAACATGATCATTTAAGTATGCATATTCATAAGCATTTCTTAAGAAAACATATAGAAATAACAAGAACTGAGCATAGAGTGAAATCAAGCAAAGCCTAAGCTATTCTTCTTTCTTGCTATTTAGATGGTAATAAAATAGTGGTGTAAACATATATAAACTATAAACAGAGGTAAGAAAACATTATTGAACCATGTAGTAGCACAGGAATTCCACAGTCATTCTTTGGCCATTAAATAACACAACAGACAGTTCTTCATCCAAAGCATTCCAGCAGTCTTTGATTATAGAGCTCTCAAAGTATACAACGCAAGTCTAGAATGAGGATTATCAACCAACCAACCCCAAATACGTTCTATGGGGAGGTATATATACAAAAACAAGATACAAAATATCTAGGTGATGACTCTTCAAGCAATAAATTACATCACCAACTCTTGCGAGGGAGTAAATGAAGCATTAAACACTACAGTTAATATTGGCTTGCTAGCTGTCTATTTTGTCAGAAAACTTTGACTTTCTGGGCTGAATGAGTCAGCTGCCTGCTGCGCATTTATTCCGCGTGTGTTGCCCTGATGCTGGTACGTTGCCTGTTGCTGTCTGGGTCTTCATCCTGTGTGCTCGGCTTCTTAGCATTTTGATGAGCTGTAGTTATCATTTCAATTCTGCTTTATGCTGATTTACCTTTGACAGGTGTATCGTGCCATCTGTATATGCTGAACTGTAGCTTGATCAAAAAAGAATTAATAAACAAAATCACCTGAGCAATGTCTCTATCATCCCGTTCCACCAATCCTCTGTAGGTAGCTGATGCCTTTGTATCTTTATCAGTGTTTCCTCAGCTTCTGTGTATCTATGGAAAGTGGGCTGGAATTTGAACAGGTGGTTTATCTCATGTGCAATGTAGAATAGATTTTTCAATTTATCAAAGACACTCTGTCCTAATGGAGGCCCTGTCTCTTCTGATGCGCTTGAGGAAAATGTGATTTGATTAGCAGCAAAATTGTTCACTCTGTTGGCATAAAGCTCATGTGACAGCAGTCTTCCAGCACTGGTTAATAAACTTGGTAGCCCTCTGCTATGTAATGCCATGATCTTTGTCTTGAACTCATCCGCCTCTGTTTGCATTTCTTGGCATTTTCTGTCCAATGTCTACACAAAATTCCTAAGGGTTGACACCCTTTTTATTAGCAAGATAGTTTCAGTCCTTTCCTGATTCCTAATGTTGCTAGCTGCCCTTTGGTGCGAGTATTCAAAAATTGGATCATTCTATTTGCTTGCTCGAGCATATTTCCCAAAGATGCTCTAGCCTTTTGGTTTTCAAAGTGAGCCAAGTTTATCAAATCCATTTGCTCATGAATGGTTTCAATAGATTGCCATTGGTCTGTAATGGATTGGCCAATTTTGGCCCACAAGATTTTCTTGATGTCTGCTAGGGTCCTATCAAAAGTGAGCTCTTTCTCCAACTCCTTTGTTCTTCTTTCCAAGGTTTTGACTTCTCTTGTCTTCTCAGCTACATCCTGCTTTGATTTGTCATATTTTCCCTCAATTGTAGCCAACTTTTCCTTGGTTTCTTTCAATTCTGCCATTTGCAATTCCAGAGCTTCTATTTCCTTCATCATATTGTCCATTTTCAAGCTGGTTCCTTGCTCTGTAGGTGCTGAAGTAGTGGCTGAAATTGGTGCTGAGCTTGAAGCGCCTGCTTGTGATGTTGTAACAGTGGGAGGGACTGTTGTGGTGGCTGTGGGAGGAGCAGCTGTAAGAATCTGAGCTGTTTGAATTGGCTGAGAGGCCAACTCTCCATGTCTTCCCTGCAATGATGCCTCCAAGGCACTCTCTATCTCTACCAACCTTTTATGTAAGGTTGTAAGCAAAGCTACCACATCTTGCTCCTCTTTTTGTTGTGCCACCTCTGTAGCTTGAGGATGCAATGTGGGTGACAGCTTGATTTGTCTTCTTAGGGCAGCTATGTCTTCATCCTTCTTTTTTATCAAAGCTTGAACACCCTTGGGATCAGAGGGATCATGTCCCAGCTCTATGATAATCTCCTCCAAGGACTTGATTCTATTGTCCATGGCCTATGACGAAGCTTTCTCCAACTTAAGTTGGGCAGCAGTGTTGTGCAAAGAGTTTTACAATCTGTGGGCTAACAATGTCTTATCTGCTAGAGTAGAATATACCATCTCCCTAGTCTGCTTGTGCAATTCAATCTGGTCCATCGGATGGATATCCTTGTCAAAAACTTCCAGAATAGTTCTAATGTAATCAGCAGTTGATTGGGGTTGCTGAGTTGTAGGTCTAAAGTGACCGAGCGTCATTCTTCCTTCCTGGATGTCATAGGCTGCCATTAGCCTTTGTTGATTGGTAGGGGCCATCCTTATTAGCTGGTTGTACAGCTGTAGTCTCACTGGTTCATTCCTAGCCTTGATATCAGTAAATTATTTTTTAATATCAGAGGGCTATCTGCCCTGTTGCCTTGTGGATGTTACTTCCACTCCCTGCTATCTGTCTTGCTCTTGATGAAAAGAGCTGGCTGATGTCTCCATGCTTGGGGGAATTTTCCGTTCTGTGGGCCCCTCTGGCATTTCTTCCTCTGAAAAAGGATTTAACCTTTGTCTCTTCTCTCCTTGCTGCTCTGTAGATGTCCCTTGAGGGGTCTTTTCCCGCCTATCTCTCTTCTTTGCCCTTTCCTCATTAAGAGGTGTCTGCAATACTGGAATTTCTGTCACCTTTGTTTGTGTAGAAGGGTCTTGCACTTGGCTTTGTTCATCAGTAGAAACCGGCTGATCTGCCACTGTTTCTTACTGTCCCAAATCGTGCACCTGTTCTTCTGAATGTTGCACCTCTTTTCCTTTATATGTTGCTGCTGGTGGGGCACTTGGGCAGTTTGCTAGGGGGCCGTGGTAGATGAGGTGCCTTCTCCAAGGTGCCGAGGAGCTGTAAAAAAGACCTGTCCAAAAGATTCTAAGTCAACAGATTTTTCCAGGTTCTTCATTGTTTTTTCTGTTATTTCTTCCTCAGAAAATTCTTCAACTAGAGTGCCCTTTACCCATTCTTGTTGGTTAGAAAATTGTTCAATTTGAGGGATACTGCAGTGTTCATATGCTGCAAGCCTGTATTTGATTCTTCTAAGGCTTATAAAGTGATTGGGGTCATATGCTGCCCAATAAAAGCTTGTTGTTAATAACAGAAATTTTTTCAACATTGTGTCTACCTCCACCCAAGCTTCTTCTCTCTTATTGAAAATAAATGGGCCCAATTGATGCTTAATTTTGAGCTGTTCCTTTTTTATTTTTCCAAAGAAATGAGTCATATCAGCATTACCGAATTGCCGGAAGTATTCCAAGGAAAATATTCTCATGGGCACATATTTGGGCAATTTGTAAGGGGCCAATTCACAGCCATAAATCCTGATTACTATGTGGTCTTGGTAAAAATACCAGTCACCAATGCTGTAGCTTTTGGAAAGTTGCAGGATCTTTTGCATCTCATCGGTGAGTCTAGGAAGAGGAGTTCTCACTAGTAAGGAGGAAGCTGGGTATATAAATAGGTCAATAAACTCGCAGTAGGTATATGGGGAGTAACTAATATGATGGAATACTGATGACCAAAATATGACTGACCTCCTCTCCCCTCTTGCATCCAATTTTTTGAGGACAACTGGGAAACTCTCAGACTGATAATACAACAACAAATGATAGATGTATGAGGTGTATTTGAATACCCTTTCCCTTTCTAGGCTCATGAATTGCTCATGAATCTTATCAGCAATGAAGGTGGCATAATCATACTGGACAGCAGGGGGCTGTCCTGGAGTGAAGATAGACATCAAGGCAAAGATAGTGTTGTCCACAATCTCACTTGTTCTGAATCCCAGGATGTAGGAGATCATATCTATAAGCATTTTTCCCTCCTCAGTAAATGCAACATGGAGATAAGGAATTGTAAATCTGGAGTAACAGTCTGGGGGCATAAACAACTTAGCAATTCGGTCAATCTCTGCAGGGGGCAATTTTGATGCTTGATCTAGCAGATTCTTCATGGAAAGGGGGACCAATGGCTGAGTTGGTTTGAATTGCAACATCTCATTGATAGACTGAGGAGTAATGTAGAAGATGACCTTACCAGCAGGGCTAATCACTGCCCTCTGAGAAGGATCATAATTGGAACAACAGTGATGGATGAGGTCAGGAAAAACATTTACTGAGGGCAAGTAGTATATGGGCATGTTGGACTCCCATATTCTTAAGGGATCAGTTTTGTTTCTGAATTTATTCCTTATCTCACAAAAGGTTTGAAGATGAGGCATTACCCCTTCCATGTCATCAATTTGATAATCTATATCTGCCAGTGGAAGCTATTCTAGCTGTCTATGGGGTGCATTTAGTGGAGCAATGTTAAGGGCAACTGGGGCCTCCATGTTTCGACAATGATTACAGTTGGATTAGGTCTGTATTTCAGCAGAAAACATAGTTCTAATAATGGTTTCCTGGGCAAGGAACTCACAGTTTCAAGTTCTGTGCAGAGATGTTTTTTTTGAGGAGTAAAACTTAATGAAATGAAGACTGTGCAAGGCTCTGCAATTAGTACACTGGAAAGGGAGAAAAATAGAGGGCTTTAGCATCCTTGTCTTAGTGATTCCACGGGTGAACTGGAGCTGCAATTTGAGCTGGCGGTGGCAGTTTTATCAGGGGGGTAGAAATGCCAGGTTTTGGCCGCAACTATAGTTATGTGGGGTAGATAGGAGAAGATTGCAGGTGCCAATATGTTTCAATGTGGATTTTCAGGTGTATTTGGCTAATTTTGTAGAGAAATCATGAAAAACAGGGTTACTGGTGCTTTTCGGGTAAATACCTGTTTACTTTGGAGAAATGTTGTGGCGAATGGCTGCGAGCGCAGGCCGAACAGGTCGGGTTGCAGGTCGAGCAGGTCTTGGCAACTGTAGGGAACGTCGAATGTGCAGTGAACGTGATTGGCATGAAAAAGTTTGCAATGTTTGCTTGCATAAAAATCAAGCGGAAACGATGTTTTTTGCCACTTTTAACATAAATTTGGGCTTTTGCGGCATTTTGGCGCTTTTTTGATATGATGTCAGCATGACGTCATCGGCGGGTCCCAGGTACGGCAGGGTGACATGGCAATTGACTGGGCCGACGACGTGGCATACGACACGGTGGCGGGGTAGGGACGGAGGCAGATGCGGTGGCAATGACACGGGGCGACAATGGGTCGATGCAAGAGTGACGTAAGAGGCGACGTGGCGCTGACGTCGGGGGCAGAGAGACAGAAGGCGGTTTGTGGTTTTATCGGACCGCCTTCTGTATGGGAGCGGTATTTGTCAGAGGGGCTCCGATACAATCAAAACGGGACACCTGTCTTTTGTACGGTGGAGAAACCACTAGGCTATCGGAGGCTAACCGTCGATTTTTGGGGCGGCTCCGAAATCGGTGAGTGTTGTCGGATGGGGAGGGCCCAATCCGGCGGTGGACGGAACTGTGAGATGCGGGTACGATAATGTATGGGGCCCGCTGAATATTATATCATTTGTTTATATGGCGGGGGTTCAAAACTTTGGGTTTGTGGGTTATTTGCGCCGGAAGCGTTTAATGTTTAAATAAACATTTAAACACCCAATATTAACAAAGAGTGCAAAACGGGTAGAATAGTAAGGTTTAAGGGTAAAGGGGAGTGGTTATTAATTTAACAAGAGGTTAAATTAACTCCGGGTTAGGATGCGGAAGGTTTAATAGTAGTCCCAGATGGACTATTATTCCCCTAAACTATATTTATATGGCTATGCTGCCATAGGGTGGGATATTTAATACATTTTTGGGATTTTATATAGTTTTTTGTAGAAGTAGGGACGCGGAAGTGGTTTCAGGGAGCTATATAATAGAATTAGGGGTTAATATGAGGTTATGGATTGAAACTGAATGGATGAATGCTAAGTCCATAGTATGAAAACTTAGAGATAGGAAGATGAAAGGAGTATAGAATGATTTTTACACAAGAAATGTGGCTTCTTTTCATTGAAGAAAGTCAAAGCTTGACTTAGTATTTTTACAAAAATGAAGTGATAATAGGACTGATTGGGTGGATCCAAAGGTCCTTCAGGGGTGTTAGTAAGAAATTTTGAGGGGGGGGGGGGTGAAAGGGAGTTAGACATGCTTCCATCATTCTACCATCAAACAACTGCTTTGGCATTTCTCTCATTGATGAGACAAGTTGTAATTGACAATACATCAGGTGATCAAAACCTTGCTTTCTACAACCCCAAACTACCTACCCTGCCTAATAAACCTAACATTTTTTCTTCCTTTTGCATGGGTGCACTTAGACTTGCAGACCCTGATTATCCTTTTTTTTTTTGACTGCCCTCATACCTAAATCAACCCTTATCTCTTCCAAGGGCCCAGATTAAGTAGTTGGGCCCCTTAATTTCTCTACCTAGCTACTGATCTGCCAAGCTTGAAATGTTTGGACAGATATTCATTCTTTAGTCTAGAACAAGCAATTTAAAACATGGCATGGTCCAGATTGAACTGTTGGGCCATCCATCAAACTAGCAGTGGCATTTAAACTAGCCACTTTCTTGGTCTTTCTTTGGGGTTCATTTTTATCATTTTTTCTGACCAATTTACTCTTTTTTCCCTTTGATAATTCTTTTAGGGCATACCCTCTTCACATTTTTTAACTTTCCACTAATGCCTTTTTTTACAAAATATGGAACCTTTGCAGCATGAAAAGATGAACATATTTGGCACTTCCACTTTCAATCATGAAAAATGAAACCTATTGGTATAGGAACCTAACAGTGGCTCCACTTGGGGATGGCTTTTCTAGATGAAAATTCAAGAACAACAGGTCAGATTGCCTTGTTTTTTAATTCTTGCTACAGTCTGAACCTTCCTTCTGTTCAAGACCATTGATCTGAATCCTTGTAACTTGTATGAAATACCCTTTGAGCTGCTCTGCTTGTGAAATTACAGCTGTGTATTTGCTAGTTTCTCTGAGTATTCATCATCATTTTTAGCCTTCACAAGTGCTTTTTCTTATGATAGATCCAAAATATATATCAAAAAATGGTGCAATAGTTCCCTTATTTTTCTTCAAAATTTGCTGCCTTTAGTTCCTTATCTAACCGTTGTAAATAAAAATGCTGGAATTACATATAGTTATGTACAATACATAGTGGTGTTATGCTGATTACATGGAATCAAAATAGTGCTTGAGCATTCACCCATTGACTGGGCCTTCTTCAGTATTTGAGCCATCCAGACTCCTCAGAAAATAGGTGTTATTACCTTGTAAAACATGAATGACATAAGGTCCTTTCCACAAAAAATCAAATTTGCCATGTTTCCCTTTTTCTTCTCTCCTAGAATCCCATCTCAACACTTTGTTTCCTATGAAGAAATCTTCAGCCTTGGTTCTTTTGTCAAAGATCTTCTTGAGTTTATCTTGTAGAACCTGGGTTCTTTGATATACTTCTTCTCTTGTTTGCTGCAAGTGGATAGTTTGATTGATCCTTCTTTGAATATCATTAGGCTCTGCTTGTATTTCTTGTAGTAGCTTGATTACAGGGATTCCCAAAGATGAAGGGAACCTTGCTTCCATTCCATAAACTAGTTCATATGGACTTGTACCAATGGATCTCTTAGTGGTCAATCTGTCTGCCCATAATGCATTCACCAACTTCTTATGCCAATTCTTTTTGTTCTCCTCCAAGATCTTTTTGATGATGTTGATAAGGCTTTTGTTGGAGGACTCAGCTAGGCCATTGCCTTGAGGGTAATATGTTGTGGAATGGCCTAAGGTAATATGGTACTTATGGCAAAAGTTGATCATTCTTTTGGATTTGAAAGTAGTAGCATTGTTTGTAATGATTTTATCTGGACAGCCAAATCTAGACAAGATGTTGGTTTCTAGGAATTTCATAATGATTGAGTCACTGGCCTACCTACAAGGGATGGCTTCTATCCATTTGGTAAAGTAGTCTGTGGCAGTCAAAATCCACCTATGTTGGCTGGAGGATGAAGGGTGAATTTCACCAATGAAGTCTAGACCCCATTGCTGAAAAGGTCTTTTAGTTGAAATAGGTTTAAGTGGTAAAGGTAACAACTTTCTCTTGCCTTCAAAAATTTGGCACTTGTGACAAGACATTACAAATTTTTTCACATCAGTAAACAAGGAGGGCCAATAAAATCCAACCCTTAGGATTTTATTAGCTATTGATTTCCAGTATAAGTGTCCTCCACAGTCACCTGTGTGAAATTCCTTAAGGACATTGTCAGTTTAATCCAATGTTAGGCAATTAAGTAAAATTCCTTCATGATTTTTCCAAAACAAAGAACTGTCTATAATACAAAACTTTGATGCTTTCATTTTCAAGAATCTCTTTTTGGTTCTAGACAACCCTGGAGGAGCTTGCAGGTTTAACAATACAAAACATATGTCAGCATACCACGGGGATTGTAAAAAGGCTTGATTAATCTGTGGAGTCGCCATCTCCTCTTCGTTGTCCAATTCATTGATGTCAAGGGCTTGGAAATTGGTTTCAGTCATCAGTTTGGCTAGCCCTTGTCCTTTTATCAGTTTTGTAGGCTTGATTTCAATGTCATATTCTAAGATATTGGCAATCCATTTGCCCCTTTTGCCTTCAATTCCTTCTTGGGTTAAAATGTCTTTAACCACAGCATTTGGGACATAGGCAATCACATGAGAGTATAGAATGTAAATCCTGAAATCTTTTATGGCCTTTACCAAGGCATAAGCTTGCTTTTCCATAATCTGATATTTTAAGGGAGCATCTCTAAGAGCTTTGCTAAAGAAGGCAATGGGTTTCTCACACCGTTGGTCATCTTTTTGTAATAGGACAGCAGTAATTATGTGCTCAGATGCAAAGGAAAAAATGATGAAATCTTTATCAAACCTAGGACTTGTGAGGACTGGTGTGTTTGTCAAAGCTCTTTTGATGTCCTCAAAGGCTTGTTTGGCTTCCATGGTCCACTTGAATTTAGAATCTTTCTTCAGCATATTGTTTAACAGCCTTATGAGCTCGGCCAGATTAGGAATGAATCTTCTCAAAAAGTTAATCTTCCCTAGAAAGCCTTGTAGTTCTTTGATGTTTCTCGGATGAGGCACTTGAAGGATAGCTTGAATTCTGTCCGGGTCGATCCTAATGCCATCTTTTGAGATTATATGACCTAGGAGCTTGCCTTCCTCTAGGCCAAACAATGATTTCTTTGGATTCAAAGATATGCCATATTTTCTGCAAATTAGAAACACTTGCCTTAAATGTTCTAAGTGTTCTTGGTCTGATTTTGAAAAGGCAGTGAGATCATCAAGGTAGACTACTAGGAAATCATGGATTTCTTTGGCAAAGGCTATGTCCATTGCTCTCTGAAAAGTGGCCCCTGCATTTTTAAGCCCAAAAGGCATTTTGACATATTTAAAGGTTCCCCAAGGAGTTGTAAAGGCAGTTTTGTCTTGGTCATCCGGGTGTACTAAAATCTGATTGAATCCTGAGAACCCATCTAACAGTGAAATCCTAGAGGCTCCCACTACCCTTTGTAGGATATGATCCATTTTTGGTAAGGGGTAATGGTCTTTGAGAGAGACTTTGTTCAAATTTCTTAGGTCAACACACAGTCTAATTTCTCCCATTTTCTTCCTAGTAGGCACTAGATTTGAGATCCACTCTGAGAACCTGATTGGAGCAATGATTCCTACTTCATACATACATTTAACTTCTTTTTCAATCAGGGGAAGGAGGACGAGATTCACTCTCCTAAGATTTTGTTTAAAAGGTTTTTGATTCTCTTTCAAAGGTATAGTGTGTTGGATGACTGAAGTATCATAGGACTTGAGGTCCTCATAACTCTAGGCAAAGATATCTTGGAACTCTTTGAACAATTCAATGTATTTAAACTTATGATCAGTTGGTAATGCCTCAGATAGTTTTACCATTTTAGGATTTTCTGTGGTTCCAATGTTACAGTCTTCAATTTCAGCATTCAGTGGTTGAATTTTTGGTTTCCTTGAGATATCATTTGAATCAAACAAATCCTCCAAAGGGGTTAAACCTATGGGCAGAAAATTGTCTTTTAGATCAATTACTTCAGCTTCTGCTTCAACTATTTCATCAAAATCTATTTGCTTCAGCTCCTGTACATTGCTGTGATCAAAAGTAGTTGGATGCAGCATCAGATTTGCTGTTTCAGCTGATATGTTTTGTTCAATTTTGTGCTTTTGTTGTTGGTCGTCCACAGTGCTTGTATCAATGTTCATGTTGGAGGATTCCTCTTTCAAAGTGAGGAAGTTATTTATCTATGTATCATTTTCAAAGATCTGCCAAGTTTTAACATTATCAGGGACAACAGGTCTATGCTTGATTTCGGCAATGAAACACTGGTTGGGTTCTAACCGGTAGCTTGCAAGTGCTGGAAAAGGTTGCCAAGCTATGTGCATGTAGATTGAGCTTTCTGGAATTTTTAGTTAACTGAGATTCTGAGAAGGTGTCAAGTATTTGAATGGCTACCCCTCTGTAAGCCCTCAACCTAAGATCATTTGTGACAAAATTTCCCTTCATCTGCTGTATGATCAGATCTGAATCCCCTAAAATTGAGACTTTGGTTGCACCTAAGTTTTTGATGATTTTGAGACCTAACAAGAGGGCTTCATACTCAGCCATATTGTTAGTGCATCTGAAGTTTAACCTATATGCATGACCCTCAGCCTGGTCATTTTGCATGTTGTGAATCCAAACCCCTGCCCCTGCTCCTAATTTGTTGACTGAGCCATCAAACTCTAAATACCATAAGTTTTCATGGTCAAGGTTTTCATTGAGATTTTTAGACAGTTGCACCATGGGCAGATTGGGTTCTTGTAAGTCATTTGATGTATCATTCTCCTTTGTTGTATCAATCATATCAACAATTTTTTGATTTTGAGCAGCAAATTGTTCATTCAAACCCTCTGTCTGTGCTGCTACTAGTAATTTGGCATCAGTTTTGGTACACATATCAGCATTATATAATATGAATGAGTCCATATCAGAATGTATTGAGTAGATGGGGAAGTTTTGGGGCTTTTCTTGACTACTCACCACGTATTTCATTAGTGTTTCTCGGTATAATCTCTTTGGTTGCCCAAAGACTGAACTAGTGGCATATGACATGTCTAGTTACAAGGATCCTTGGAGTTTGCCCCCCCATGATCTGGATAAAAGCATACCATATTTGGGTGGAATATCAACTACCACCACATCCATCAAAATTGTTTTGGTTGGGTATTGGACCAGGGAAACACACAAATCTTTAATTAGGCCTAGACACCTGACTTGGCTTGAATCAAATGAGAACAAATCTTTGTATGATCTTGTGCTATCTAGGTCTAGTTTTTCCATCACAGATTTGGGCATTAAGTTATGTGAGGCCCTGGAATCAAACATTGCATTGTGTAACACCTTGTCATGAATGGTCATGAATGTTTAAGCTGACATAAAAGGGTGGAACTCCTCCATTTTCTATCTTTCCGTTAACCTCAGGACCAAACAGTAATTTAGGTTGGTCATCTAGAACATTAACAACATCCCTATTATCTGATATTTGGAGTGACCTATTTATTTTCTGTCTATACACTTCATGTTTGGCCAATTCAGAAAGAGGAACAACTATCTTTAGCTTACCTATTTCTGTTTCCAAGTTGAAGGGTTTCTCTATCTGAGTCTTTGTATTATGGGCAACAGATTTTTCCTTTTTAGCTGAATTTTCAGTAACCTTTTCTTCATCATGGGTATCATTTTGAGTTGAATATGTTTTGAATTTATTTTCATGAATGCTGTTTGAACTTGATTTTGAGGGGAGGGATGAGGATGGCTGATTTTTAGAGGGCTGTACATCTGATATATCCTCCACAGTGACTTCTCTTGGGTGTAGGTCTATTTTATCAGAGGATTCTGGGAGAACAGCTTTATCTTTTACTTTCTTTGGCTGTTTAGCATCCTTTGGTTTGCTAGTTTCAGGCACATCTATGGTTCTGCTCCACAATTTGTACTGTTTATGTACCTCATAAACTGCTGCATCATAGCCTTCTCTAAAATCAAATGACTCTCCTGATTTGGTTTGAAATTGGTTGCAATTATGGGCCTCTTGATCATCTTGTGTTAGAAAGACCTGATGTTCACTGTCCAGACCCATTAAGTTGATGTGAGGGTCCTCTGTTGGTTCACTAGATGTTGAGGCCTCGGCATAGTTTTCTTGAAAGGGAGGTCTAATGTTTTGGTCAGGACCAGGCCTTCCAACATTTGGGTTTTGATTCTTTCTAAAGTTTGGGTTTCTGGCAGCACTTGGTTGACCTTCCCATGATGATTTTCTCTCAATGGTTTCCACCCTATCCCCAAGTCTGTCCATACCTTTGATGATTGCATCCAATTTTTGTTCAAATGCCGAAGTTTCTTCTTTAAAAGTAGTTCTTCTCTCAGCTCTTGCCCGATTTCTTTTAGCAATAAGGTTTGCCTCTACACTAACAGCTATGTTTTGCATGTCTGCTAAGGTTGGCGGGGCTCTTTCCCTCAGTTGATATGCCATGTCAGAATCAAATCCATCAAGGAATTTGATTAAGGCTAAGTCAGGTGGAGGTCTAAGGTTTTGAGGGATGGCATTGTAAACATTGTTGAATCTTGCACAGTAATCTAGGACAGTTTCTTGTGGGCCTCTTTTTATGGTGTCATACTCAGATAGAATGTGCAGTGGATCTTTTTTCTTTTCCCATCTGTTGAGAAATGTTTGGTAAAGAGCATTTGGATTGGCTATGGAATTTGCAGCAAGTGCTCTAAACCAAGTTCTTACTTCACTTGTTAAACTTTGGACAAAGATTTTCATTCTCACATCATCATTGTCTATCTCATAATTCTCAAAGTAGTCTTGCATTTTCTTTGTATGTTGTAGGGTAGTATAGGTACCTGTACCATCAAAATAAGTGATCTTACTTTGGTAATCCTGAGGCATAGCCCCTGGATTTGCAGGTAGCTGCAAAGGGGCATAACGATTTGCCATATTTACAGGAACAAATGGAACAACAGGAAGGAATGGAACAGCTGGAACAACAGGGACAACAATGGAAATTTGTGCAGTGGATGGAGGTGTGGAGAATGTGTTTTGAGAGGTGGATGAGGAAGAAGGAGAAGAAGGAGCAGTGTGAGGATGAACTGAACGTTTAACAGGGGTTGGAATATCGTTTTGCTGAACTGTTTCAGGGCTTGAATTAGTAAACTGCTCTTGTTCCTCTTGCTTCCTAAGGATTTTTGGGATTATGTTGGGGTTCTCAAAAACAGCTGGTGGATTTGGGTCTGGATTTGACCTAGTATAACGAGTTTTCTTCTTTGGAGCCAGCTTCCGAATTTGTTTTTGGTATTTTTTGAGGAATTTTTGTTTTTAGGAAGGAACTGATCAAAATTTTTTGGAACAATTGTTTAAAGCTTAAAACTAGAATGAATATTGACTGAAGTAGCTTTTATTTAATCCTGTAAATGCAAAGCAAGAACAATTTCAAAGGCTTCCTGGCTGACATTCAGACTTCATCTGTAGCTTTAAGGAATAGACAATGATTGCAACAATTCATTCATTCCCCAGTTGAGTCGCCAATGATGTTATCACTCAGGTTGTCCCTTGGCTCCTTAAGGGATACGGCCGAGGTAACCACAAACCAATCTTTGGGCTGCAGTTCCTAGCCTACCTGCAGTCAGAGAGGGCTCTCTCTTTAATATTTAACTTTGTTTTGGGTTGATTTTAGGCTAGTTATGGTGTACATAGGTTTTTTTCTGATTTTGGTGGGAAGGATGATGTTTTCAAGCAGAGTTGGGATGCATAGAGTGAGAAGTTCAAACCATTGGGCATGGGGTCATGGATTAGGGCTTGCTGTTGCGTTTTCTTGGTCACAAGAGGAATACAAAGAAAGATAGCTACACATAGAACAATATCAAGCTGGAATAAAGATGGAATGAAGGTCAGAGATGAAAGGCAACTAAGAATCTTTCATTAGCTAACAGAGAGGGAAGGTGAATGAAAATTTGTCTAGGAGCAGCCAAGAATTCCTAAATAACAGTCATATGTAAAAGAAATAGGGTAAACATGATCATTTAAGTATGCATATTCATAACCATTTTTGAAGAAAACATATAGAAAAACCAAGAACTGAGCATAGAGTGCAGTCAAGAAAAGCCTAAGCTATTCTTCTTTCTTGCTATTTAGATGGTAATACAATAGTGGTGTAAACATATATAAACTGTAAACAGAGGTAAGAAAACACTTATTGAGCTATGTAGTAGCACATGAATTCCACAGTCATTCTTTGGCCATTAAATAACACAACAGACACTTCTTCATCCAAAGCATTCCAGCAGTGTTTGATTATGGAGCTCTCAAAGTATACAGCGCAAGTCTAGAATGAGGATTATCAACCAACCAACCCCAAATACGTTCTATGGGGAGGTATTTATACAAAAAGAAGATACAAAATATCTAGGTGATGACTCTTCAAGCAATAAAATACATCACCAACTCTTGCGAGGGAGTAAATGAAGCATTAAACTCTGTAGTTAATATTGGCTTTGCTAGCTGTCTATTTTGTCAGAAAACTTTGACTTTCTGGGCTGAATGAGTCAGCTGCCTGCTGCGCATTTATTCCGCGTGTGTTGCCCTGATGCTGGTACGCTTCCTGTTGCTGTCTGGGTCTTCATCCTGTGTGCTCGGCTTCTTAGCATTTTTATGAGCTGTAGTTATCATTTCAATTCTGCTTTATGCTGATTTACCTTTGACAGGTGTATTGTGCCATCTGTATATGTTGAACGGTAACTTGATGAAAAAAGAATTAATAAACAAAATCACCTGAGCAATGTTTCTATCATCCCGTTCCACCAATCCTCTGTAGGTATCTGATGCCTTTGTATCTTTATCAGTGTTTCCTCAGCTTTTGTGTATCTATGGAAAGTGGGTTGGAATTCGAACATGTGGTTTATCTCATGTGCAATGTAGAATAGATTTTCCAATTTATCAAAGACACTCTGTACTGATGGAGGCCCTGTCTCTTTTGATGCGCTTGAGGAAGCTGTGATTTGATTAGCAGCAAAATTGTTCACTCTGTTGGCATAAAGCTCATGTGACAGCAGCCTTCCAGCACTGGTTAATAAATTTGGTAGCCCTCTGCTATGTAATGCCATGGTCTTTGTCTTGAACTCATCCGCCTCTGTTTGCATTTCTTGGCATTTTCTGTCCAATGTCTGCACAAAATTCCTAAGGGTTAACACCCTTTTTATTAGCAATATAGTTTCAGTCCTGTTCTTGATTCCTAATGTTTCCAGCTGCCCTTTGGTGCGAGTATTCAAAAATTGGATCATTCTATTTGCTTGCTTAGGCATATTTCCCAAAAATGCTCTAGCCTTTTGGTTTTCAAAGTGAGCCAAGTTTATCAAATCCATTTGCTCATGAATGGTTTCAATGGATTGCCATTGGTCTGTAATGGATTGGCCAATTTTGGCCCACAAGATTTTCTTGATGTCTGCTAGGGTCCTATCAAAAGTGAGCTCTTTCTCCAGCTCCTTTATTCTTCTTTCCAAGGTTTTGACTTCTCTTGTCTTCTCATCTACATCCTGCTTTGATTTGTCATATTTTCCCTCAAATGTAGCTAGCTTTTCCTTGGTTTCTTTCAATTTTGCCATTTGCAATTCCAGAGCTTCTATTTCCTTCATCATATTGTCAATTTTCAAGCTGGTTCCTTGCTCTGTAGGTGCTGAAGTAGTGGCTGAAATTGGTGTTGAGCTTGAAGCGCCTGCTTGTGATGTTGTAACAGTGGGAGGGACTATTGCGGTGGCCGTGGGAGGAGCAGTTGTAAGAGTCTGAGCTGTTTGAATTGGCTGAGAGGCCAACTCTCCATGTCTTCCCTGCAATGATGCCTCCAAGGCACTTTTTGTCTCTACCAACCTTTTATGTAAGGTTGTAAGCAAAGCTACCACATCTTGCTCCTCTTTTTGTTGTGCCACCTCTGTAGCTTGAGGCTGCAATGTGCGTGACAACCTGATTTGTCTTCTTAGGGCAGCTATGTCTTCATCCTTCTTTTTTATCAAAGCTTGTACACCCTTGGGATCAGAGGGATCATGTCCCAGCTCTATGATAATCTCCTCCAAGGACTTGATTCTATTGTCCTTGGCCTGTGACGAAGCTTTCTCCAACTCAAGTTGGGCAGCAGTGTTGTGCAAAGAGTTTTGCAATCTGTGGGCTAACAATGTCTTATCTGCTAGAGTAGAATATACCATCTCCCCAGTCTACTTGTGCAATTCAATCTAGTCCATCGGATGGATATCCTTGGCAAACACTTCCAGATTAGTTCTAATGTAATCAACAGCTGATTGGGGTTGCTGAGTTGTAGGTCTGAAGTGACCGAGGGTCATTCTTCCTTCCTGGATGTCATAGGCTACCATTAGCCTTTGTTGATTGGTAGGGGCCATCCTTATTAGCTGGTTGTACAGCTGTAGTCTCATTGGTTCATTCCTAGCCTTGATATCAGTAAATGCTTTTTTAATATCAGAGGGTTGTCTGCCCTGTTGCCTTGTGGATGTTACTTCCACTCCCTGCTGTCTGTCTTGCTCCTGCTGAAAAGAGCTGGCCTATGTCTCCATGCTTGGGGGAATTTTCCATTCTGTGGGCCCCTCTAGAATTTCTTCCTCTGAAAAAGGATTTAACCTTTGTCTCTTCTCTCCTTGCTACTCTATACATGTCCCTGGAGGGGTCTCTTCCTGCCTATCTCTCTTCTTTGCCCTTTCCTCATTAAGAGGTGTCTGCAATACTGGAATTTCTGTCACCTTTGTTTGTGTAGAAGGGTCTTGCCCTTGGCTTTGTTCATCAGTAGAAATCGGCTGATCTGCCATTGTTTCTTGCTGTCCCAAATCGTGCACCTGTTCTTCTGAATGCTGCACCTCTTTTCCTTTATCTGTTGCTGCTGGTGGGGCACTTACTTGGGCAGTTTGCTGGGGGGCCGTGGCAGATGAGGTGCCTTCTCCAAGGTGCCGAGGAGCTGTAAAAAGGACCTGTCCAAAAGATTCTAAGTCAACAGATTTTTCCAGGTTCTTCATTTCTTTTTCTGCTATTTCTTCCTCAGAAAATTCTTCAACTAGAGTGCCCTTTACCCATTCTTGTTGATTAGCAAATTGTTCAATTTGAGGGATACTACAGTGTTCATATGCTGCAAGCCTGTATTTGATTCTTCTAAGGCTTATAAAGTGATTGGGGTCATATGCTGCCCAATAAAATCTTGTTTTTAATAACAGAAATTTTTTCAACATTGTGTCTGCCTCCACCCAAGCTTCTTCTCTCTTATTGAAAATAAATGGGCCCAATTGATGCTTAATTTTGAGTTGTGCATTTTTGCTTTTGCCAAAGAAATGAGTCATATCATCATTACCGAATTGCCGGAAGTATTCCAAGGCAAATAGTCTCATGGGGACATATTTGGGCTGTCTATAAGGGGCCAATTCACAGCCATAAATCCTAATCACTGTGTGGTCTTGGTAAAAATACGAGTCAGCAATGCTGTAGCTTTTGGAAAGTTGCAGGATCTTTTGCATCTCATCGGTGAGTCTAGGAAGAGGAGTGCTCACTAGTAAGGAGGAAGCTGGGTATATAAATAGGTCAATAAACTCGCAGTAGGTATATGGGGAGTAACTAATATGATGGAATACTGATGACCAAAATATGACTGACCTCCTCTCCCCTCTTGCATCCAATTTTTTGAGGACAACTGGGAAACTCTCAGACTGATAATACAGCAGCAAATGATAGATGTATGAGGTGTATTTGAATACCCTTTCCCTTTCTAGGCTCATGATTTGCTCATGAATCTTATCAGTAATGAAGGTGGCATAATCATACTGGACAGTAGGGGGCTGTCCTGGTGTGAAGATAGACATCAAGGTAAAGATAGTGCTGTACACAATATCAATTGTTCTGAATCCTAGGATGTAGGAGATCATATCTATAAGCATTTTTCCCTCCTCAGTAAATGCAACATGAAGATAAGGAATTGTAAATCTGGAGTAACAGTCTGGGGGCATAAACAACTTAGCAATTTGGTCAATCTCTGCAGGGGGCAATTTTGATGCTTGATCTAGCAGATTCTTCATGGAAAGGGGGACCAATGGCTGAGTTGGTTTGAATTGCAACATCTCATTGATAGATTGAGGAGTAATGTAGAAGAGGACCTTACCAACAGGGCTCATCACTGCCCTCTGAGAAGGATCATAATTGGAACAACAGTGATGGATGAGGTCAGGAAAAACATTTACTGAGGGCAAGTAGTACATGGGCATGTTGGACTCCCATATTCTTAAGGGATCAGTTTTGTTTCTGAATTTATTCCTTATCTCACAAAAGGCTTGAAGATGAGGCTTTACCCCTTCCATGTCATCAATTTGCTAATCTCTATGAGCCAGTGGAAGCCATTCTAGCTGTCTATGGGGTGCATTTAGTGGAGCAATGTTAAGGGCAACTGGGGCCTCCATGTTTCGACAATGATTACAGTTGGATTAGGCCTGTATTTCAGCAGAAAACAGAGTTCGGATAATGGTTTCCTGGGCAAGGAACTCACAGTTTCAAGTTATGTGCAGGGATGTTTTTTTTTAGGAGTAAAAATTAATGAAATGAAGACTGTGCAAGGCTCTGCAATTAGTACACTGGAAAGGGAGAAAAATAGAGGGCTTTAGCAACCTGTTCTTAGTGATTCCGCAGGTGAACTGGAGCTGCAATTTGAGCTGGTGGTGGCAGTTTTATCAGGGGGGCAGAGATGCCAGGTTTTGGCCGCAACTATAGTTATGTGGGGCAGAGAGGAGAAGGTTGCAGGTGCCAATATGTTTCAATGTGGATTTTCAGGTGTATTTGGCTAATTTTGCAGAGAAATCATGAAAAACAGGGTTACTGGTGCTTTTCGGGTAAATACCTGTTCACTTGGAGAAATGCTGTGGTGAATGGCTGCGAGCGGAGGCCGAACAGGTCGGGTTGCAGGTCGAGCAGGTCTTGGCGACTGTCGGGCACGTCGAATGCGCAGTGAACGTGAGTGGCATGCAAAAGTTTGCAATGTTTGCTTGCATAAAAAACAAGCGGAAATGATGTTTTTTGCCACTTTTAACACAAATTTGGGCTTTTGCAGCATTTTGGCACTTTGTTGATATGACCTCAGCATGACATCGTCGGCGGGTCTCGGGTACGGCAGGGTGATGTGGCAGTTGATTGGGCCGACGACGTGGCACAAGACACGGTGGCGGGGTAGGGACGGAGGCATATGTAGTGGCAATGACATAGGGCGACAATGGGTCGACGTAAGAGTGACATAACAGGCGACGTGGCGCTGACGTCGGGGGTGTAGAGACAAAAGGTGGTTTGAGGTTTTATCAGATCGCCTTCTGTACGGGAGCAGTATTTGTCAGAGGGGCTCCGATACAATCAAAATGGGACACCTGTCTTTTGTATGACGGAGAAACCGCTAGGCTATCGGAGGCTAACTGTCGATCGTCGGGGCGGCTCCGAAATCGGTGAGAGCCGTCGGATGGGGAGGGCCCGATCCGACGGTGGACGGAACTGTGAGCTGCGGGTACGATAATGTATGGGGCCCGCTGAATATTATATCATTTGTTTATATGGTGGGGGTTCAAAACTTTGGGTTTGTGGGTTTTGCGGGTTATTTGCGCCAGAAGCATTTAATGTTTAAATAAACATTTGAACACCCAATATTAACAAAGAGCGCAAAACGGGTAGAATAGTAAGGTTTAAGGGTAAAGGGGAGTGGTTATTTATTTAACTAGAGGTTAAATTAACTCCGGGTTAGGACGCGAAAGGGTTAATAGTAGTCCTAGATGGACTATTATTCCCCTAAACTATATTTATATGGCTATATTGCCATAGGGTGGGATATTTAATACATCTTTGGGATTTTATATAGTTTTTTGTAGAAGTAGGGACACATAAGTGGTTTCAGGGAGCTATATAATAGAATTAGGGGTTAATATGAGGTTATGGATTGAAACTGAATGGATGAATGCTAAGTCCATAGTATGAAAACTTAGAGATAGGAAGATGATAGGAGTATAGAATGATTTTTACACAAGAAATGTGGCTTCTTTTCATTGAAGAAAGTCAAATCTTGACTTAGTATTTTTACAAAAATGAAGTGATAATAGGACTAGTTGGGCGGATCCAAAGGTCCTTCAGGGATGTTAGTAAGAAACTTTGAGGGGGGGGGGTGAAAGGGAGTTAGACATGCTTCCATCATTCTGCCATCAAACAACTGCTTTGGCATTTCTCTCATTGATGAGACAAGCTGTAATTGACAATACATCAGGTGATCAAAACCTTGCTTTCTGCAACCCCAAACTACCTACCCTGCCTAATACACCTAACATTTTTTCTTCCTTTTGCATGGGTGCACTTAGACTTGCAGACCCTGATTATCCTTTTTTGTTTTGACTGCCCTCCTACCTAAATCAACCCTTATCTCTTCCAAGGGCCCAGATTAAGAAATTGGGCCCCTTAATTTCTCTACCTAGCTATTGACCTGCGAAGCTTGAACTGTTTGGACAGATATTCATTCTCTAGTCTAGAACAAGAAATTTAAAACATGGCATGGTCCATATTGAACTGTTGGGCCATCCATCAAACTAGCAGTGGCATTTGAACTAGCCACTTTCCTGGTCTTTCTTTGGGGTTCATTTTTATCATTTTTTCTGACCAATTTACTCTTTTTTCCCTTTGATAATTCTTTTAGGGCATACCCTCTTCACATTTTTTAACTTTCCACTAATGCCTTTTTTTACAATATGGAACTTTTGCAGCATGAAAAGATGAACATATTTGGCACTTCCACTGTCGATCATGAAAAATGAAACCTATTGGTATAGGAACCTAACATATTTCTATGCTTGAGGTACTTCAGAATTGTCCCTCCCAAAAACAGGCTTTGTTGTCAGCAATTGGTGGAATCGATCCAACCGATTCCAATCTTGTGGTTTTCAACCATGTGGGTTATATTCCACAGTTACTAGCACAATTAGAATTCCTGATTCAAGTAAATGCCTCGAATAAACTTGGTCATCGAACCATTATTGACGAGGGGGCATCTACTTGCATTATGTCAATGAATTGCTGGAAAACACTTGGTTCACTGCCTTTGTCACATTCACCAACAGCGTTAAAAGATTTTGACATATGTAAATATACGCCATGTGGAATATTGAGTAATCTACAAATCAAAATAGGAGGAAAAATATTAACTGTTGAAGTTGAGGTTGTTGACAGACCCGTTGACTATAACATTTTACTAGGAAGACCATGGGTTTATGCTATGGCTGCTGTGGTTTCAATGTACTTTCGTATGATTGCATTCCCTCGTAAAGGTGGAATCACAGTTATTGACCAACTCACCTTCTTCGCCTCTAGTTCACATGCTACTGGAAGCATTTCGTCGGTACACGGAGCCCTGCTATCTCTTCCAAAAATTGGTGTAGGTCTCTTTAAAGATCCTTCCCTAATGGGTACGTTTTCGCTACCACCACCATCAAATTTGGTGGAAGTGGCAAAAGTTGGGACTTGCAACATGATATCTTCCACTTCATTTGACTTAAGAAGGATTACCAATAGTTTTGAAGTTGATAGTAGTAATGAAATCATGCCACTAAGCCCTATTGAGCTAGCATAACAATCAATATTTCTGGCTTGTGCGGTGAATCCAAATCCATTTTTGTCAATTGTATGGGTAGATCATTCATTAGAATATGGAACTTCCTTCGATCCCTTTTCACGTATATTTTCTACTGATGAAGGAATCATCCAATCAATGACGATGGAAGGAGAACCATGGGAGTATTATCATCATTGTTCCCATATTCAAGATCACATAGAAGATTATTCAAATGAACTTAATCACCCTTCAGTTGTCGATTTCCTTTCAAATTCTATTTTCATAGATATGGTAGATTTTGAGCAAAACTTGTCAAATATCAAAGAAACTATTTCTATCAATATTTCAACCAAACCCAACATTGTAGAAAAAATTCATGTTGGCAAATTTTGTTCTCCTTCAAAACTTGATATTTACCATTCTCTCTTTCATGAATTTCGAGATATATTTGCATGGTCATATGAGGAGATGCCAGGAATTGACTCTAGTATAGTTGAACATGAAATTAAAATGTATCCTGATGTCAAACCAGTGAGATAGCGCCTCCATCCTGTTCATCCAAAGAAGGTTGCTACTATTAAAATAGAAGTTGAAAAACTTTTGCATGCTGGTTTCATTTACGTTGTTCCTCTTACTGATTTGGTTTCCAATATTGTTCTTGTCATGAATAAACAAGGGACAATATGCATGTGTGTTGATTATAGGGATGTTAATCAGGATTGTCCAAAAGACAATTATCCTACTCCCTTTATCAACCAGATTATTGATGAATGTGCCGGATGGGAAATATTCTCATTTATGGATGGTTTTTCTAGCTATAATCAGATCAATATCTGCCCAAAGGACCAATCTAAAACTGCATTTATTTGTCCATTAGGCACATTCACTTATAGGAAACTCCCGTTTGGTTTGAAGAACACAGGGGAAACATTTTAGAGGGCGATGAATTATGCCTTCCATGACATCAAACAGATTGTTCAACCATACCTTGATGATTTACTTGCTCATTCACGAAAGCGTTCTGATCACCCACAACATTTGAGAGCTATATTTTTACGATGTCGACACTACAAAATACGACTCAATCCACACAAATGTTTGTTTTATTTTGGTTATGGTCGTTTTCTTGGATTTGTAGTGTCTAAGGATGGAATTCGGATTGATCCACTTAAGGTTCAGACAATCCTTGATTTGCCTCCACCTTCCAATCTACTACAGTTACAGAGACTCCAAGGGAAGGCTAAATTTCTGAGGAGGTTCATTCATAATTATGTTGAAATGGCTAAAGTGTTTACTCGTTTATTGAAAAAGAGGATACCTTTCCATTGGGACCAGGTTGTGCAATCTTCTTTTGATGCTCTTAAATATACCTTGATTAGAGTTTCATTAATGTATTACCCGAATTATCAAAATAACTACTTCTTGTATCTTACCACTGTAGATACAACCATTGGAATGGTTTTAGTCCAAGAAGAAGATGCGATTGAACATCCGATATATTATTTGAGCTACAATCTCAATGATACAAAAGTTAAGTACTCTTACATCGAAAAGTTAGGTCTGGCTACTGTTCAACTTGTACATAGATTTCACCACTACATCCTGCTTCGAAAGAACACTGTCATTTTGGATTGGAACCCTATGAAATATATTTTTTCATGTCAATTGTTGGGGGGAAATACTCAAAATGGATCATAATTTTGTAGGAGTTTGATTTGGAATTCATCAAATCCAAATCAAATAAATGTCTAGTCTTCGCTGAGCTTCTTTGCGACCTTCTCTCAAATACCATTGATTCAACATCAGAACCATCAATTCTGGATGGGTCTCTGTTCTTGATTCTGTCATCTGACACATGGTATGGAGATATACTGATTTATCTCCAGACCCAAACTTTCTGACTTGATACCTATCGCTCTCAATAGTGACGTATCTGATACCAAGCCAAATATTATCTGATCATTGGCGACACTCTGTGTCGTCATGGTATCGATACGATTTTATGAAGGTGCCTCACTCATGAGGAAGCCGAGAAAGTTTTGAATGATTTCCATTCAGGTGCTTGTGGTGGATACTTATCTGGTTATGCTATCACGTAGAGAATTCTCTGTGTTGGTTACTTCTGGCCTTCCATATTCAAAGATTGCATAATTACTGTCATAAGATGTCACGCATGTCAGATCTATGACCGTAAAGCTAGATTACCACCTGCACCATTGCATCCTGTCGTCGTTGTTAGACCATTCAACAAATGGGGCATTGACTTCATGACATGTAACCCCACCTCGGCTGGGGGAATGGATACATTATAGTCGTTGTTGACTATTTCACAAAATGGGTCGAGGCGATGCCGACATTAAACAACAGTGGCGAGACGACTCCTGTTTTCTTTTTCAACCACGTGGTTGCCCAGTTTGGTGTATCATAGGCTATATTTATATATCATGGGTGACATTTTCACAATCACATGATGGTTGAGTTAACTGCCAAGTTAGGAATTTCACATGATAGTTCTACTCCTTATTATTTGCAAGTGAATGGACAAGTTGAAGCCATCAACAAAGTCCTGAAGCGAATGCTTCAAAGAATGATAGGGGTTCATAAACGAAACTGGCATTTAATCATGTACTCTGCCTTGTGGGCATATCAAACCTCGGTGAGAAATGCAACTGGATTCACACCCTTTCAATTGGTGTATGGTCTAGAGGCAATTTTGCTGATACAATGCGAAATTTCATCGCTTAAACTCACGATTGACCTGTTACCCGACACTTTTGAATAAGAAACTTGTTTCTTGGAGCTTATCCATGTGGATGAAACCCATCGTGAATCCGCATTGGCTAAAGAAGAACATAAGAAACGAATTAAGGTGCAATATGACAGAAATGTCAAGCCTGGCATTTTTTTAGAAGGAGACCTAGTCTTGCTTTACGATTAGGAAGCTGATAAACTAGGAGCAGAAAAATTTGAGCTACTTTGGATGGGTCCTTATATTGTCAAGAATTTTTTGGAAAAAGGTGCCTACGAGTTGGTGGATTATGATGGAATTCCATTGTCACAACCCTGAAATGGGTTGTACCTCAAACATTACTATGCTTAATTAAGTGTAGTAAAACTCACTGTATATATGCTTTAATTGCATGTGTGTGTGCCAATGTGACTTTTAGAGTTTTTATGTGGTTAAGTAATTAGATTTGCATTTGTTGCAGATGTCAGAACCTTTGGAACCATTTATTGGTTACGTTGATGGTTCTAGTCGTAGTACACAAAATCTATCTTCTGCAACATGGGCCATTTTCGCTCCAAGTGGCAAGTTAGTGAGTTTTCAAGGGATTTGTATCTGTCGATCGATGAAAAATATCGTTGAGGATAGCACATTGATTGAACTTATCTCTGATGCCATTTCAATTAGCATTTGCTGAATCATCGTTAGGGTGGACTCACAACTCGTTGTACTGCAACTAACAAACATTATACCATCCAAAACCAAACAATTCTTCATATGTTCCTTAGAGTTTGTATTTTCGAATGACATTTTGAGTACATTCAATATTAACATATTTCTAGAAACTTTAACACATTAACTAATTCATTAGCAAACTATGTTTCCAAGACATCTTTGGTCATCTAACCTAAAAACTCAAAATGCATGCAAAAGATATCCTAAGTAGACCTAGTGATGCTCATGATAACAGGTCACAACCTGAGCTATCATGCGCAAGAGCCGCATCCAATGGCCTAGAACACCAATAGTATGGTGCTACATCCTCATAGGTAACTCCTTGATCTGGAAATCTGGAATACCAAGGGTCAATCCCTCTACATGATCCTGCAACTCTGCCAGTGTCACGGCCAAATCCAAATCCTGTAGAACTACTCTCCCAAAATTTCTCCGCACTGGTCCACCTGCCTCCTGTCAGTGCCTCATAGGTCGAATAGTACCCACATCTGCATGCATGAGAATGAGTTTAGTTTAGTCTTGGAACATCAAAACACAAAAACATGTAGAAACTTAAAAATAAAAAAACACTTTGGTCAAAAAACAATTTACCTCTAGCACCCCATTCATCTCCCACTGGTAGGCTCAACTCCGGATCTCCACAAAATTCCATTCTTGAGTATGGATGCTCCTCGACGACACTGTGTTGTTGATCGAGCCAACTGAAGAATGTAGTGGAAAATGTAATCGCTGACTGACCAACATGTCTAGACATCAATTCGACCCATCGCTACATCCGTGGATCTCTATGACCAGCTACACCCAGTGTTACATGATGGGGTTGCATCAATGGAATTATTTCTAAGGTAAAAGAAATTAAGAGTGATCCATAGCTAAATTTCTTGGTCTTACCACTCTTTACCTTTGTCAGCTGCTCTTTCAGTGAGGGAAGTACTGCCTTGCACTAGTTGCATAAAGTTGGCTCAAGACACTCAAGTGCATACTGAACATATGATCTGTTAGCCAAATGAAGTGTCACACTGCCTACTAACTTTGTGATGGTGAAAAGAACTATTCTCAAAGGCAAATCACAGATGTCCTTGATGATTATCTTTCTATCCTTGCTAGGCTATGTACATGGCCGACAGAATTGTCGAACATAGTCCCTCACTGTTTCCCCTCCACGTGTAGAATCTGAAAGAGATATGGGGGCACCATGTCTCAAAAACCCTGTAAGAAAGTAAAAATCATCGATCACAATAGGGAAAAAATTTTCTCTTATGTGAAAATCCTGATCTGTTGGATCCCATGCATGAACTAGGAACTACAATAGTTTTGATTGTTGCCTCATTTCGGACAACCTGAAGTATTTGAGCAACCCATAGTTTCTGAGGGCCTCAAATGTACCCGGATCATTTAGGGAAACCATGTATTGTTCTTCATGCTCTCTTTCTCACCAAGTAATAGACATTCTGATCCGATGAAATCCTGAAATCAAACCATAAGCTTAGTTAGGATCCTTTTCATGCAAAAAACTAGAAAAATTTTGGGTAAATTTGGTGAAACAAGTTTAAAACTCGCCCAACGCAACCCAGGCAAGGAGAAACTGCACTATAGTGTAGAATCCCTTCTATTTGGGTGCTCCCTAGTGTAGTTTTCGACATGCAAGCCTGCATTGGTCCTAGGGCGAAAAATTCAAACCCCAAGGGCCCTAAAAACCCTAAAAACTTGCATGAAATAGTAAAAGAATGATATGAAAATAAAGAGGAGGGGTAGATATCCTACCTGGTCCATACGACACGAGAAATGATCCACAGAATATCTCGTAATCAGCTGATGAATATCGAGGTAAAAAACAAGGTCAGAGCACAAACTGAATGGTAAATTTCAAATGGTGAAAATGACATGGTAAATTCTTGTTTTTATGTTTATTTCATGAGCATTAAATGAGTAAAATTTAGTATTTACCTATTTTTACCAATGAAAAAGGTATGTTTAATCCATTTGGTGTTGTTTTGAATAGATTTACAGTTGACTTACAGAATTTGACGTGCACGACCGTGAATTGTACTTTGACCACATATCATACTTTTATCTCTTTTTCGAGCTCTGTTAAACATCGAAAAAGGAACCCGCTTGGATTCCTCTTTAACCTCTTTTCAAATTCTCGAAATATGAAAATATTTCTGAGCGCTTGTCCTTTTCAGCTCGTTAATATATTGGAAATGACATCTACTCAGTATAAGTTTAACCCTTTTTCGGGCTGAGATAGATTATTTACGAAAAGGAATATGTTGATCGAACATGGTCAATAGGTTCTCTCTTGTATTGCTTTATGCTTTTTAGGACTTGAGAGACAAATATATGAAAAAGAACTTGTGGAGTTTTCTTTTTTCCCCTTTTCAAATTCCCTAAATATGAAAAGGTCCGAGTTATCATTGTCGTTAGACTCGTTAAAACATCAAATAGCGATAAACTTGTCCATCATGACAAGACATAGTTTCACCTTTGCTAGGCTCGTTAAAACATCACATAGCGATGGATTCATATGAAGGGTGGAATTATACAAAAAGAATATGTTATCCTCCTCATGCTTGATAAAAATAAAGAGGTACTGGTCAGCAATGACTGGGGAAAATTGGAAAAAGGGGTAAACCACTTTATGGCAACAGGTTGCTCTTGAACATGACACTTTCACTTCATCATTGTGACTATTTGGGTTGGGTTATCTACTTGATGGTCATCATACCTTGGTCTATCATACCATCCATTACTTTTGTTTTGGGTCAATGCTGCCAATCCATTTAGTGTCACACACATGTTCAAGAGAAGTCACTCAGTTAAAATTCGTCCTTTGCAATACCATAAACCTTCATTTTCATAACCACCATTCCTGAACCTTGTGTCGTCCGTCAAATTCAATCTCCATAATCATTACACTCGTTTCGTGTCATTAATGTGGGATACATCAAGGCCCTCCTACTACGAATCGCTTCTTGTCGACATTAGCACATTATCCAAGAAGTTGACTTAGAAACACCCCTTTAGTACCTTAAGGCTTGCATACATCAATGGCAGGTTTCTCACTTCCGGTGATAGGTTGACATCACTGGCATTCGTCTGAGAGAATTTGTGTGGTGTTTGAAATCCAAACCTTCATTCACTCCATGTAGAATGTATTTCAATACCTTGAGGGTCATTATCATTATCGGTGATTTCTCTCGCATCTGTTAACAATTTACATCATTGGCTGGTAATTAGATAGTGTCTTCCCATGTTCGACTACAGATCACATATTCACATGGTTAGATTCATACTTGAGTGAACGATTGAATGATATAGAAGACCCCTCTAGTTTCATCCATTCGGGATGCGATTTCAGGAAATGTACCAAATCATCTGTAAAATGGCTCTACATTTATGGCCATCCTATCATGGGTCTATATTTGTAGACGACTGTCTATGTACTTGTAATGAAGGTTTATATGTTGAGCATGGGTATGCCTTCCCTCAGAGAGAGAAAAAATAAAAATATCATGATATTATGTATTGTAATCGATGCAGGTCACCAACCACTTCGGAACCTCCTCATCACACCATAAAGCATATCACTCGACATCATTATTTTCGACTTCATGCTTTAGGGGGCAGCTATTACAAATCCATTTGGGCACATCACTCCCATCATTCAGATCAGTACCATTAGGGCTCATCAAACCCTAATTCAGTTGCTACATGCCCTAGAAAAGTCACCATTTTGAATGCCTCCTTCCTTGAGAGTTTCTTGGCCTGAAGCCCTCCATAATTGCCTCCTTGAGGGACCAGCGCAACCTTGGACAGGGGTAAGTGCACTTCAGTGTAGGTAGGCCCATGTCAGGGTGCTCTGCAAAGCACCTAGGCCCACTTTGACCTGCACTGGGTGAGATTGAGTGAAATTCACATAGGGTTCTAGGAATATTCTTATCCTCTGGAGTCATCTAGAAGATTCCCACACTTATCACCTCCTATGAGCTCGAAAATGGATGAGGAATGAGTTAAGTAACCTCCTATCCTCTCATCCCTTCCTCCATGGAAACTAACTCTAAGTATGGAAGGCCATTCAATACCCTCATTTATGACAAAATCTCCTCCATCTGCCTATAAATTGAGCACTCATCTAAGTGATCACAGGCTGGAATTTGAGGATTTGTAAGGAGATACTGTTGAAGTGAGAATTGAGATTGTAAGTGAGTAGTGTTATGCCGCTGGAGCGCTGTGCTATTGATGTGATGTTGGTTGGAACTCAAGCTGGAAGAGTGACAATGGATTGGACTTCATGGTTGTAATTCTTCCTTCTACTTAATAAAGTTGTTTACATGTTTTTCCATATTCTTATCTTAATATATGATGTTTATATGTGTGAATGTATCTGATTCCATTTACTTGTATTCCATAGATCTCTTTCTTTGATTAGTTCTCTACCTTCTGTTTATGCTTGTAGGTACTTTCTGAGCGAGTTAAGTTTGAGAAGGAGAGATGAGAGTCAAACAAAGGAGACAAAAGGAAAGCGAAAGAACAAGTAGGTCATTTGATTCCCTTTGTCTTATTTATCATTTATAGAAAAAGGACAAGCACTTTAAATATGTTGTTCTAGGTATAGATACCTACCTAGGGAATTAGTATTTATCTGTAGATACCAAATTCCTCATAACAGTCATGATGAGCCATGTGGTGGTAATTTTGCAGATAAGCGGACAACCTACAAGGTGCTGCAACTTGGCTACTACTGTCCAACAATCTTCAAAGACTCCAAAGCCTATGTAAAGAGGTGTGACAATTTCCAAATAATAGGAAGGCCAATAATATCAGATGAAATGCCACTTAAGCCACAAGTGCTCATAGAACCATTTGAGCAATGGGATCTGGATTTTGTGGGACCAATAAATCCACCATAAAACAGAAAGAAGTACATCTTGGTATGTATAGACTATGTAACTAGATGGGTTGAGGCAAAGGCAGTATCAAGAGAAACAGAAAGTACAGTGGTCACATTCCTTTTTGAGGAAATCTTTGTTAGATTTGGGGTACCAAGACAGATTGTGACTGACCAAGGCACACAATTCACTTCAAAACTTGTTCGTGATCTTATAGAAAAGTACAAGATCAAACACAGAAAATCAACTCCATACCATCCTCAAGCAAACATACAAGTGGAGTCGACAAATAAAGTCCTAGAAAATATAATGACAAAGATAGTACAGATGAATAGGAATGACTAGTCAGAAAAGTTGAGAGATGCACTATGGGCATACATAATAAAATGGAAAAACACAACTAGGTTTAGTCCATACCAGTTAGTGTATGGAAAAGAAGTCCTATTACCTATAGAATTTCAAATACAACCATTCAAGTTAGCAGCAAAGTTAGGACTAGAATTATCTGAAGCACAACAACAACGAGTAATGGAATTGAATCAATTGGATGAACAAAGACAACAAGCAGCGGAACACACAACACTAGTGCAACATCAAATGATGAAATGGCATGATAGATTCATCAAGGACAAGACATTCAACAAGGGAGACTGGGCATTATTGTTTGACTCCAAATTCAAAGATTTTAAGGCAAAGTTTACAACTCATTGGCTGGGGCCATATGAGATAGAAGAAATCTTTAATAATGAAGCTGTTCAGATAAAAAAAAATCGATCAAGAGTCTACTTCATTTCTAGTTAACGGACATAGACTTAAATTTTACAATAAAATTATCAATAAAGAAGATTTTGTGAAACAAATGACAAAAGAGACAGATCTAGAAGTAATGGAACAACGTAGCAATATGCATTCCAAGAATCCAAAAGAAGAATAAAAAATATAATTAAAAAAAATTAAAAAAAACAAGAAAAAAAATAACAAGTTTGCTTGTGAAAACTAGGCAAATGGCACAAAGCAAACATGAATTCATGGAGGAAAACCAACTAGTTTGGCTTGTATGAATTCAAAATTTTTGTTTTACTCTCACAACAGTTTGATTTTGTAGAATGAACCTCCAAAACAAAACAAGACTTGATGACAAGTCTTCAGATAAGCAAGGGGGAAGGTGCAAAAGGAACTCAGTTGAGCAGCTAGAAGTTTGAGAAGTTGAATTGAAGAAGGAACTTGAATTGTATCGCAGAAGGGACCTAAAACATTATTGGAAACATTGTGCAGAAGAGACCTAAAATGTTAGAAAAAACATGTATATACTGCATAAAAAAATACATGACAGTAGGGACCCGAATCATCAAGTACCAATTCCCGAAGGGACGTGAACGACATCAACAATCAATGAACCTGAATCAATGAAGGATGCAAGACCAGAAAGAAGAAATAAAGTCTATATTTCAATCTATCCTAGACATTTCATCAAATATATTTGACCAGAGGACATCATCAAATACTATGAGGGAGTAAAAGTATTGTAAGTACAAAATTTTTCTCTTGAAAATTCAATTTTTTTAGAGATTGTTAAAATTAAGTTAGTACCTGAATGCATATTTTACTTACATATTCATTTTACTACCCTCATCCTATTATTTTTACTTACATATTCATTTCATTACCCTCATCCTATTATCCTATTCATATATTCATACCCATTATCCTACATTTAATCTTATAAACATCCTCCAAATATTCATTTCATATTCTATATTCATATTCCAATTCATTTACATATTCCATATTCATTTCATTTCATAACCCTAAGTATTTTTCTTTTGAAAAGAAAAAAGGGATCAAAATAGAGGGTTCAATAGTTGAAACCCTAGAACCTGCACAACCATACACAACATTAGTATCATGGAATTAATTTTAAACATGACCTAAACATGGTCATTTTAAAATTAAAATACATATATTGAAATATATACATATGGAAACATGCACATTATAAAGTAATACAAAGTGGAAGAAATCAAAATAATTTATTTTGATAAGTTACAATTAAAAGCGCATAAGAATGATGCTATTGAGTGCAAGGGTTATTATAATGCAAATCGTGTGATGACAATACAATGCAAACAAATGTTATGAGTGTTTCAGAGGAATAAGCCGTAGGTAATGGAGGTAATGGATATGAGGGAGAGGTACGATGACAGTTGAATGGAGGCAAGACCATGTTTTAAAACTATAAACCATGCAATCAAAACTATTCAAAGTGGCGATCCAATCACAATGCATAAAAATACAATCCAGTGGTAATAAAATGTATGGTATGCAGACTATACGCTGAAATGAGTGATATATCAGTCAAAGGTCAAGAAATAAATTCTGCAAAGGTACTATGGGTTGGTATGCAGGATGACCATGATGAAACGAAGGACAACCACAATGGAAGCAATCAGAAAACGCAACAAGTGGAACGGTCAACCTAAATTTAAAAATACAACAGTAAATGTTTCAAAACAACACCGAGAGTTTGCATTCAACAGAGCTTATTTTCACACATACTCCGCCATTTTTACACACAGAGCATGGTGAAAATCATTTTCTCTCCACCATCACAGCCATTTTGCAGGCTCAGGGAGAGCAAAACCATAAGCCATTAGCGCATAGTTGTGAGCCTGAGATGAGTGGTTTGAGAGAGGAAACACGGAAATAGAGGAAAGTGAACCGAGAGGGAGAAGGCAAGAGATATAGTAGTTGGAAATCAGAGTGATAAGAAGGAAACACAGAGAAGATTGAGAGATAAGCCGAGGAGACTAGCAGAGAAAGCAGAGTTAGTTAAAGAAGATCTTGTGAGAAACAAGGTAAGATTGAAACTTGATCTCCCTCAATGAATGCAACAGATGTTTTATGAGAAAATCTCGGGATTCTTTTTATAAAACAGAAGTTAGACTCCAGGATATGGGAAGCGCTCCAACCTCCATTTGTCATTTTTTAAATGTTGTCTCTGCCATCAGTCAAAGAGTAAGGTTTTTGAAATGGAGTTTAACAAGTGGCAACCATTATGAAATGCAGGTTGGTTGAGTCACGACATAGAGAAAATCAGGGAAAATCATTGCAGACAGGTAACTCAACTCGGATCCTCCACGTTCACTCATGAAATTGCCAAATTAAATGATGAAACAAGATGTTAATTAAAGTTTTATTGCATAAGTAAATGCTTTCGTCGAGATTGAGTAATGAAACAAAGTGTTTAGTGTAGTTTTGATTACATAAACACATGTTTTCGCCGAGTTAAAACAGAGTGTTTAGTTGTAGTTTTGATTACATAAACACGTGTTTTCACTAAAGATTGGGTGATGAGACAGAATGATAAGTTAAAGTCTGGATGCATAAATACATGTCTTCACCAAATTGGTCAATGAAATAGAGTATTGAACTTGTATTTGAATGCATAAAACAAATGAATTCGTTGAATACATAGTGAAATATTTATGGTTGATTGCATAAACAGTGAGTTCAAATTGCATAAACAGTGGGTTCGATTGCATAGACAATAGGTTTAATTGCACACACAGTGGCCTTAATTAAACAACCAGTGAACGAAGAAATGATTCCAGTCTGACATATGAATGAGTTTTATAACCATAGGAGAGTTATAAGAAGAATGAAAATCGAAAGGAGAAGTCATGGTATGATTTTGTTTTTATAAAAAATTTCAAAATCAAAACAGAGTTCGATTTCCAATTTCTTTCTTATAAACAGTGATATGCATAAAGATGAATACTTCATTTATATGGACAGAGCAGAGTTTTGGTGAAAGAAGAACAGATCCAAGAATGGATTTTACATTAGAATAAGCAATTTTTTTTTTTGTTTCTCATTCACAGAGGTTAATGTTTAAAAAAAAACAGTGATTCATTGTTGCAGTGAGACAGAGACTAAAACAAGCTTGGCTTTATCGCTCTAAAGAATATTAGGATAAAGGTAAGCCCTTTTACAAAATGAATCAAAAAAGATTCTTATGCATGAATGATTGTTATTTTCGTTGTTAAAAATGAAGTTAATGCCAATAGAAGGGTATATCCACTGGTTTTCAAAAAACATGACGAAAAGATAGAACCAAAATTTCAAATAGAGAAATTAAAGAACGAAAGAATAGAAAAATTGTATCAAGAAGGGCTTATAGAGTTTCTACAGAGGTTTAATGGTCACAGTGAGGGTATAACTAGGGAATTTGTGAATAACTATACCCAAGAGCAAACAATGGTAGGGAACCTAATCATTCTAGTGACTCAGGAATATATCTCCCAAGAATTAGACCTTCCACTAACAAGGGAACACTATCATAAATGTCTACATTTCAAGGAGAAAGCATGGAATTTATTCTTGGAGAAAAACAGGAAGGGAGCCTTTGACAAAGCTAAAGGCATACCCAGGGAGTGGTTCAATGAGCCATGGGGAGAGCTAGTCTTGATCATTTAGAAATTCTTCACATGTGATAGAGGACAGAGTGTGGCACACTTGTATCATGTCAGGCTCCTCCAACACATTAAAGGGGAAGTCAAAATAAACTTTCCATATTTCTTCTCCCGAAGTCTCATCAAAATGATAGAGTCAGTAAGAAATGAGAACAAACCAAGAGAAGCTCAAGTCTATCATCAGGGACTAATAAAAATACTTGTAGAGCATCAAGTCAAAACACAGGGCATAATTTGGAGAGAGTTTTTAATCCAAAACCAGTATGAAGAACAGGTCATTGAGGAACATAACAAAACAGAGTAGGAAACCAGGGGCATCATGAATTCACCACTTTATCCCAGAACCAGGTCTAAGAAGCAAAATAACACTGTTATGGTTGAAAAGGAAACATCCATCATATCAACTCCTAGGAGGCTTAGGAGGAAGAGCCCAATAGAAATAAGTAGCAGGGACCAAGAAGTACAAATTGTAGAAACATGTTCTATAGAGAAACAGGTAGAGGATATAATCGAAAGATTAGAGAAAGAAGCTCTAGAAAAAGATTCATATTTTGATAATGTGGAAGCCACATCATTTGCAAAAGACACACAGGAACTAGAAAAAGAGTTACACTTGAGCAAAATCAAAGAATTGACAGACCAACTAGAAATAAACAAGATTCTGGAAAAGCACTTGAAGAAGGAAAATAAGGCATGCAAGAAAAATAATGCAAAGTTAGTAAAGGAGAATGAAAAATTAACTAAAGAGGTAGGAAAACTAAAGAGAAAGAATGACATACTTTGCAAACAAGCATTCAAGTGGCTTAAAGATAAGAACATGTGGAAGAACAAATATGAAAAACAGAAGGTCAAGGCTACTATGTATAAATAAGAATACAACATGGGGATAGATTATTTGTTAGAGGCTGTTATGAAACCATCTCAAGAAAAGATAGAAAAGATAGATCAACGCCTTAGAATTGAGCCTCTTTGAGGGGGCAACCTCCTTTACATTACATAAATGAACAATTCTTTGATGATACAAATGACAAAACCTCCTTTCTATATATAGGAGTCTAAGGAGTCACAATATAATCTAGCCGACCTAACAATAATAATATAAAGCCACAAAAATAACAATAGAGGAATTCTATGGGGCACATAAATAACAACATGGGGGTAATAGGGGCACAACAATATAAATAAGGGGTATAACTACAATAGTAATGGGGTAATCACTAGTATTATAGGGACCCAACATGCCTCTCTCAAGTGTTGTCCTCAACACTTGAGTAGTTCTGGATACTTCTGCATAAAATTCTCATCCTCCCATGTGGAATCTTCAGCGGATAAGTTCTTTCACTTGATAAGATACTCTGAAATTGATCGATTTCGTAGCTGTCGAGTTCTTGTTTCTGTGACTGCTTCCGGTTCCAATATAATTTTTCCTTCCTCATTCTGATTTGATGATATCCCGAACGAAGATCCAACTTGGTGAAGTAAATTGATCCATGCAATTCATCTAGTAATTCATCAATGACAAGAATGGGAAACTTATCTTTAATAGTGAGCTTGTTGAGCTCCCTATAATCTGGACACATGCGCCATGATCCATCATTCTTGTGCACCAATACTACTGGAGCTGAGAAAGAACTTTGACTCGGTTGAATTATACCAGCCTCTAGCATTTCTGCAACCATACCTTCAATTTCACTTTTTTGGACATATGGATATCTGTACGGCCTGATGTTTGGAGGAACACTTCCTGGAATCAGATGAATAGCATGATCATGATCACGCATAGGTGGGAGACCTTTGGGAGTCTCAAATACCTTGGAATGATTGTCTAGGACTTTTTGGAGATCTGGAGAAATAGATGATTCCAATGTGGAAACATCTAGCGAACATAATTGTGCAATTACACCTCTTTGCTCCTTTTTTAGAAGCTTTGTCATGCCATTAGAGCTGATTATCTTTCCTGGTTTCCCTGCAATACCCCTTAATTCAACTTCCTTTCCTTCCACAGAAAATTTCATGAAAAGTTCTTGAAAATTAAAAGCTATTGTACCCAAGGATTGTAGCCATTGGACTCCTAGTACAACATCAGCACCTCCCATTGGAATGGAAAGCATTGGGCTAGTCAATACATATTCTCCCATGGATAGCTTGATATTATGGCACTTTCCAAAACAATTTATTGTTCCTCCATTTGAAATCATCACTTGACACTCTGGTGCTGGATATAGGAAGCAATTCAATTCTTTTGCTACCCTACAACCAATAAAATTGTGGGTGCTTCCTGAATCAATCAACACTATTACCTTTTTCTTCTTGATTTGTCCTTCTATCTTGATGGTTTGAGGAGTGGTAATTCCTGCCAATGCATTACAAGATATGGTCGGATTTATTTGTTCTTCATCTAGGCTTTGTTCCTGGAATATATTCTCTTCTTTTGACCTTTCTTGCTCCTTTTCTTCTTCCTCTTCACAATCTATGTAGAATAATTTCTTCTCAACACACTTATGACCTTTTGTGTATTTGCTATCACAATTGTAACAAAGCCCTTTTGCTCTTTTTTCTTCCAATTGTTGTGGTGTCAACCTTGTAGGTTGTGGAAGACTATGGGCAACAACACTTCCATCTTTATAGTTGTGAACGGTATGCTTCCTAGTTGCCATAATTTTGCTTTCCATTTTTCTTGATAACCTGAATGCCTTCTCTAATGAATCAGGTTCCCAAAGGCGCACATCATGTTGGATATTATCCTTTAAAGACCCTATGAACACATCAATCCTATGCTCCTCTGGAATATCTTTTACCCTTATGTTCAATTTTTGGAACTCCTCAATGTGCTCCATTATTGAACCCTTTTGTTTGAGACTTATCAATTGGCTAAAAAAAGTGTTGCTTTTTGTATCCTCATAATGTGCTATCAATTCTTCTATAAAAATTGCCCAAGTGATAAATTGTTTACGAGAACAAAGCCATTGATACCATACAAACTGATTTGGTTCCAAATATAAAGTTTCCATACGTACCTTTTGTGTGTTTTGCACATTATTGAGATCGAAGAATTGCTCCATCTGTAATATCCATGTGGCGGGGTCCTTGCCATCAAACTTCCTCATATCGATTTTTGGAACATGGTGAGTCTTCGATCCAACATTAGAGTCTATGGAATCATGATTAACATTTCTTTTATTCTCATCATGAGTTTCCTTTACTGCCTTTTCACCATTAGTGACCCTTTCTTGTAGCAACTTCTTCAATTCATCCATCTTATCATCCATGCCATCAATTTTAGTGTCCATGCCATTCACCTTAGCTTCCATGCCATCCATTTTAGCTTCCATGCCCTTTATCTTAGATTCCACGCCATTTACCTTAGCTTCTGTTAGCTTTTGTGAGCATGACATTTGTTGCACTTGTTCTTGTAATTTTGATATATCATGTAGCATTTCTTCCTCTTCTTCATGAGTCATGCTAGAACTTTCAGGTTCCTTACTAGGTGTTTGCATTTTCTTTCCTCGGGGCATCAGTTACCGATAATAATGTTTTACTATGCCCTTTGAATTCCGTTAAACCAAGCTTACACAAAAATTAAAAAAAAAACTACACACCTTTTTTCACTTTATAGAAGCCTGATATTGAATCTGATGTATCCCTGTAATTTCAGATCATCCAATTCTGAAAATGCTACATGCAGTAGCCTTCTGCGTCCTCTTTCCAATGCCACAAGTCTGAGCCAAATTGGATTCTCCAAGGAAGAGTTATGTGAAATCTCCCACAGTGACTTGCTTTTAGACTGTTTCAGTAGAGTGAACTTGTACGACGTGCCACGAGTCACTGTTTCAACCTTTGAATCTGAAACACATATACAAGAAACTAAAGTCCGTCTTATTTTTGTACCTTTTTACGAAATTGAAATCCGATCCTCAGAGAGAGAGTTATGACGATTTTCCCCAGGTCACCTGTTTTGAATGTAATTCAGGAGTCTGCAAAAAGTCCAACTTCCTCATATCATATCTCCGAAAATATCGCGCGAAAAGCTCTGAAATTCGGACCCAAGGTTCAGCACTAATTCTTCTCAAATGGGTTTTTTTTGTGACTTCGGAAACGTCACAGAGAAAAAGTTATAGCGAAAATGCCACGATGACCTGTTTGGAGCAGCGAAACCCTAGAATCCAAAGCTCTGATACCAAATGTTATGAAACCAGCTCAAGAAAAGATAGAAAAGATAAATCCACGCCTTAGAATTCAGCCTCTTCGAGGGGGCAACCTCCTTTACATTACATAAATGAACAATTCTTCGATGATACAAATGAAAATACCTCCTTTCTATATATAGGAGTCTAAGTGGTCCCAATACAATCAAAGCCTACATAACAATAATATTGTAGGGCACAACAGTAACAATGATGGGCTTCTATGTGGCATAATAGTAACAATATGGGGGTAATAGGGGCACAACAATATAAATAGGGGGTATAACTACAATAGTAATGGGGTAATCACTAGTATTACAGGGATTCTATGGGGCATAGAAATAACAACATAGGGGTAATACGGGCACAACAATATAAATAAGGGGTATAAATACAATAGTAACGGGGTAATCACTAGTATTATAGGGACCCAACAGAGGCAACACAACGAGAGGCATCAGGATCAGGAATAGGATTCATAGCAGGGGTCAGGAGATCCAAGAGGAAGAAACAAGCATGAGGACATGCTTGTGAATCAACAAGGGGGAGATGTTGGCCCTCATTTTTGATACATTTTTGCTTAAGAAAACTTACTTAATTATTATATTATACATCCATTTTCCATCACATACACCTCATTTTGATGTATTTTATGCATATTCAGGTATTTAATTTTAATTTTGCAATTTCTAGAAATTAAGTATGGGGGATTTACGCAATGCATTATATTAGATATCATTTTTGGGATTCAACTGCGTTAAGTAAGTCATTCAAAGTATGACCATTTCCATGAGAGGTAGTCGTAAAGTGACTAATTTCTCATGATTTTTGAATAGTTCACTTAGCACTCATTGCATCGGGTGATGCTCACAGGGGTGAAGAAGTGGGATTGAAACTAGTGAAATGTGGAGAACGAATCACATAGCATCAATCATCACTTCCGGGGCTTGCACCCGGTAACCAGGACTTCCCAGGAGGTCACCCATCCCAGAACTCCTCTGGATCAAGCGCGCTTAACTGTGGAGTTTTTCCCCACAATCAAGCCCACTTAGCTTGCTACCCCATTTGCAAAACCTTAGCAAGTATTGTACCTCATGAACCATTCAAGTAGAGATCCCTTGACTCTTTTTGAATTTAAGTATGGGGGATTTACGCAGTGCATTATATTAGATATCATTTTTGGGATTCAACTGCGTTAAGTAAGTCATTCAAAGTATGACCATTTCCATGAGAGGTAGTCGTAAAGTGACTAATTTCTCATGATTTTTGAATAGTTCACTTAGCACTCATTGCATCGGGTGATGCTCACAGGGGTGAGGAAGTGGGATTGAAACTAGTGAAATGTGGAGAACGAATCACATAGCATCAATCATCACTTCCGGGGCTTGCACCCGGTAACCAGGACTTCCCAGGAGGTCACCCATCCCAGAACTCCTTTGGCTCAAGCGCGCTTAACTGTGGAGTTTTTCCCCACAATCAAGCCCACTTAGCTTGCTACCCCATTTGCAAAACCTTAGCAAGTATTGTACCTCATGAACCATTCAAGTAGAGATCCCTTGACTCTTTTTGAATTCAAGTATGGGGGATTTACGCAGTGCATTATATTAGATATCATTTTTGGGATTCAACTGCGTTAAGTAAGTCATTCAAAGTATGACCATTTCCATGAGACGTAGTCGTAAAGTGACTAATTTCTCATGATTTTTGAATAGTTCACTTAGCACTCATTGCATCGGGTGATGCTCACAGGGGTGAAGAAGTGGGATTGAAACTAGTGAAATGTGGAGAACGAATCACATAGCATCAATCATCACTTCCGGGGCTTGCACCCGGTAACCAGGACTTCCCAGGAGGTCACCCATCCCAGAACTCCTCTGGCTCAAGCGCGCTTAACTGTGGAGTTTTTCCCCACAATCAAGCCCACTTAGCTTGCTACCCCATTTGCAAAACCTTAGCAAGTATTGTACCTCATGAACCATTCAAGTAGAGATCCCTTGACTCTTTTTGAATTTAAGTATGGGGGATTTATGCAGTGCATTATATTAGATATCATTTTTGGGATTCAACTGCGTTAAGTAAGTCATTCAAAGTATGACCATTTCCATGAGAGGTAGTCGTAAAATGACTAATTTCTCATGATTTTTGAATAGTTCACTTAGCACTCATTGCATCGGGTGATGCTCACAGGGGTGAAGAAGTGGGATTGAAACTAGTGAAATGTGGAGAACGAATCACATAGCATCAATCATCACTTCCGGGGCTTGCACCCGGTAACCAGGACTTCCCAGGAGGTCACCCATCCCAAAACTCCTCTGGCTCAAGCGCGCTTAACTGTGGAGTTTTTCCCCACAATCAAGCCCACTTAGCTTGCTACCCCATTTGCAAAACCTTAGCAAGTATTGTACCTCATGAACCATTCAAGTAGAGATCCCTTGACTCTTTTTGAATTTAAGTATGGGGGATTTACGCAGTGCATTATATTAGATATCATTTTTGGGATTCAACTGCGTTAAGTAAGTCATTCAAAGTATGACCATTTCCATGAGAGGTAGTCGTAAAGTGACTAATTTCTCATGATTTTTGAATAGTTCACTTAGCACTCATTGCATCGGGTGATGCTCACAGGGGTGAAGAAGTGGGATTGAAACTAGTGAAATGTGGAGAACGAATCACATAGCATCAATCATCACTTCCGGGGCTTGCACTCCTTTCTAGAAATTTTTATGAAAATTGAATTTCAAGTGCAATTTTGGACATAATAAGGAATTCCCATAATAGCTATATGGATGTCATATTTGCAGGACACCTAGGCACAAGTTGGATACATGTATGGAAAGCTTGGGAACTAGGACTGAACTAAATCCAATTGGTTCGGTCAAAATAAGCTAAATCAGGCTCGGTCAAATCTGGTCAAACATGATCAATCATCCAGAAAATCCCTAGGAAATAGGGTAGTTTTATGATTTCATGGGATTGTCCATATTTTTAGTGATAGATTGGATGGATAAGACTTGGATAGGTGGATATGGATTGATATAATTTTTAGAGATACTTTAGATCAGTTTGTTTCATGATCTTCTATTTAAGCCAAAACTTTGGAGGCTTATGGCATGTAGAACTTTGTATAACTTATGTGGAGACATTTGAATATTTGAAGTTAATTTGAAGAACCTGTTCTACTTCCATTTTACTATTAAATGTGTGGGTGATTGACTGAAGTTGCAGTAGTTGATAACATCTCCAAGTGTGCAAGGCAAGGGTGGAGGGCCCCCACTCCAAGCTAAGTAAACTTCATTTTTAACTAGCTTAATTTTCATGAACTAGTTGCTTCAGATTTGTTTACTTGTTTTGTTTCAGATTTTCTTACTTGAATTGATGTGTGATGATTTATGTTGCTGATGAATCTTAGTTTGTTTATCATTTTGATAAGAAGGGACAACAAAGTGTTCAAGTTGAACCCTCCTTCTATTGAATTAATGAATCTAAACTAGAATTCATATTTATTGTGTTCAAGCAGTTTTATGCAAGTTCAGTTTTCTAAAAATAACATAATGATGAATGAATTTGTGATGAGGAATATCAAAGATCTCTTAAGTTAGGAGTCTCCTTCATTGTTTATTTATGCATCTTAAGCTGTTGTTAATTAATGATTTTTTATTTCTATTCATCAAGTGATATTGTAGAAGAAGGACACAAATGGATCTCTTAAGTTAAGAGCCACTTCATCTATCATATATTGCAGAAGTGAATTAGAAATTATTTAAATAGATTTATATTTGTAATATGCACTTCCTTAATTCTTCATATTTTATCTTCTAAGCTTGGCTACATTTGATATCCATACATTGTGGACATACCTCCACGTTTTACAAACCTGGATTGATAATGAATACTTGTGTTAATTTTTGTGAATAAATTATCCCAACATGTACTTGTGCATATCTAATTTACTTCTTTATATTTTCCACTGTGCAAAGTAGTTCTTGTTGAGATTCTTGGTTTGGTAGCGTCAGAGATTCTAAGATTCTAACCTAGACCCAAGATTGTGGAAAATTCAACATGGTATCAGAGGGTGTCTGAGCTACTTTGGAAGTTAGTGAATTAGAGTTGTGTAGTGTGAAGTACAACTTAAGAGGGAGTTGGTCACAGTGTAGGTGACAATGTCGAAGTTGGAGGCTGGTATCCAATATGAGGACAGGTTAGAGGGGTTGTCCATCTATAGCCCATGGAATGAAAGGATCAAGCTGGTCTTGCAGGTCAATAGGATTTGGGATTTCGCCAATAAATCCATCAAGAAGCCAATTAGCCAAAAGGAGCTAGAATTGTATGAGGATTTGGATACGAGTGTGATATTGATCATCCTTGATGGTGTGAAGGATTCCCTAATACCTCATTTGTCTAGGAAGAACACTGCACATGAGATGTGGATGACTCTTCACAATTTGTTCTAGAATAAGAATGAGAAATAGGTATTGGTATTGGAGGATAGGTTGGAGTCCACCAAGATGATACACGGTGAAAAAGTGACTTCGTATTTGATGAGATTGTCTCAGGTCAAATATGAGCTTGCTACCATCGATGTGACTATTTCAGATTCAAATATGGTGAGGATTTCTTTAAAAGGGTTCACCGAGGAATGGAAGCCCTTCATCAAAGGGATTGTTTCCAAAGAGAAGTTGCCAGAATGAAATAGGTTGTGGGACAAATTCATTCAAGAAGAGTGTGAGATGAGGATATTCATCCAAAGAAGAGGGCTTTAGAGGATGACATGGCACTTGCAGTACAACTGAAGGGTAAGTAGAAGAAGGACTTGAATAAAGTGATTTGTTTATTCTATGGTGAAATGGGTCATTTTTCATTAAGATGTCCAATGAAGAAGAAGGGAGATGACGAGACGAAGAAAGGGAAGTAAGTCGTCAGTGTTGCCACTTCTACTAAGATGGATGCTCTCACTAGTAGATTGGAGGACGAGGAGTTTGCCATGATATCTCATTTCTCACAAGGTACTATTGATGAGGATGGATTGTACATGGATAATGGTGTGCGAAAACATATGACAGTGTCGTTCGGATAAATCGTTCTTGCGGACAAGACCGATCTCCCTAGTATCTATGGATATCTAGCGACAAGCAAACCAAACAAATTCTATCTTTCTCTAAATATTGTGATTTATAAATAAAAGCCAATAGATGTTTTAGACCCTACCTCAAGTCCAATGCCAGTTTGTGGAAGCAACGCTCCATTCATCCAAATGAGCTCCGTTTTAAAGAACCTGCAAACACAAACAGGCACACATCAAATAACACCTACATAGCCAATATAATAAACCATATTTATCATGATGATCAAGGAATTCACGAAATAAACCATAGAAGACAATTTATTGAGAAAAATGAATCTGATTGTATTAACTTTAAATAAAGAAGAACTTTACAACCTTCGTGCCTTGATCCTGTACAAGCTCCTCCCAGGGTCCAGCAAGAACCTCCACTACTTTGAAAAGTTTCACTCTCTTCCCAATGAAGCCAAAAGGTATGCAATCTCTCCTCTCAAGCTCAATTAGGAAGTCTAAATTCCAATAACATTTACCCTAAAAAATGTTCAGCTTTCAACCTCCTTAGTAACCAGTCCAATGCCTCATTTTATAGTGCAAAGGAGGGAAGTTACTAGGTCCACCTTCAAAGGGATAGAGTCCTCCTTCAAAGGGATAAGCTCCTCACATCAAGGGGTTAGCTCCTTTAGTTATGGGATGCATGAACCACCTAGGAGCGAACTTGCCACCTCAAGATTCCTTCTAGAAGCATCCAGAATTAATCCAAAGTGAGTTTTTAAGAATAAACTTGCACCTTTTTTACTTTCACAGGGGTCCGCACCCACTCCTTTAGAGACAGAGTGGGCAGGTCCGCAGGTAACATGACCAAGGGGTGTGGGACCACAAGTGATGGTAAGAGAAAGTGCGGAACCATAGGTTTATAGATTTTCAAAGATTTTCTCTCATTTTTAAAGCTTGACATGAAGAGCTGAGGTTTGAGACTTGCAAAGGAGGACAGTGTGAGTGGTGATAGACTCACACTGACTGCAGAAAGTCATGATGACAATATTTTGTGTAACAGATTTCCCCCTAAAGTGCGAAGTCTATAGTAGATGAGGATTTCATTTATCATCTAAGAAGAGTGAAGTACTTTATCATTTCGAGGATCATCTTGTGGAGAGCCTGGTTGGAACCTGTAAAAACATTCAATGCAAAATATATATGAGATCATATCATCGCTGAGGTAGGCATTCCCATACTCAGATCAAAACTGACTAGAAAACCAAATAAACTGCTCTGATATAGGAATGATCTTGTAATACATCACAAGTATAGACACATGTAGACACAATATGGGCGCAGCTATCTGTTTATGAATAGTCCACTGTATAATGAATACAAAATTCCTCGCAACCTGGACGGTGGAAACTAGATCCAGGATCTTGATTTCTACTTCCAGAAATAGTACGATTCTATCCATGTGAATGAATGTGTCGAAGTCGAACATGGTAGAAACCGCTTGATTACCAGTCAATGATGTAAACTGTTAACAAGTGTGAGAGAAACCACTAGTAATGTCAATGGCTCTCAAAGTACTCAGTACAATCCATGAAATGTGAATAGATGTGTTGATGTCGAACATGTCACGGAATCCTTTGATCGAAGCTTAATGATGCAACCTATCATCGAAGGTGAGAAACCTGCCATTGAGGCATGCAGATCCCAAGGTACTGACAATTTCTAGATCATATTTCTAGATAATGAGCTGAAGTAGATAGAAAGCGATCCATTGTAGGAAAGCCCACAACACGAAATCATAGATCAAGTTTGAAGAAATATAGTTGCAAAGATTGACTCAGGGATGGTCAAGATGGATGACAGATATTTTGCAGATGAATGGTTTATTTTCACTGACCTCTTGAACACATAACGACACTGCAGATGGTTTGGTGACAATTGACCCAAAGTTAATACCCAGAAACCAGCTGAAGACTTTCAATATGGTTTGATTAACTGTTAGGTAAAGGATTTCCCAACACAGGTGAACAAAAAGTGTCGTCTTCAAGAGTGGTTAAATGTTTTTCTGAGACACAAAGTATGACAAACAGGTTCATTTTACTCTCCTTTCCCCCACCATTTTTGGCAAGTACCTCTTTATTTTTGACAAGCTTTAGGAGGATAACATTTGCTTGATTATAAGCTCACCCTTTGGATGAGTCAAACTTAGTTTAAATTCGAACCCTAAGAAGGAGTGGTCCGTTCCTGTTTGTAATTGAACAGGTCCTTTACTGTTAAATTTTAACGAGTCCAGTATAGGAGAAACTCGACGTTTTTCAATTTTAGGGAGTTAGAAGAAAACTTAAGAAAACTCCATGGTTGTCCTTTTTCGTAAATTTGTGTCTCCCAAGCCCGAAAAAGTATAAAATAATACTTGTGAGAACTGCTTGACCATTACGATCAAGGAGTACTTTTCATCATTAGTGTCCTTGATCCGAAAAAGTAAAAAAGCGATCAAAGACACATCGTTTTATAACCAATATCGAACTTGAAACAACAAAAATCCGGCAATCTTTTCATGTTTATACGGTCAGAAAAGAGCTGTAAGTGGTCCGTCCTTTTAATTCCGTTTTAACGAGTTTAAAAAGAAAAACTCGACAATCTTTTCATATTTTACGAGTCAGAAAAGAGCTTAAAGAGGACTCGTCCTAGAGGAATGAGTGGTATAAAGGGTAGCAACTGGTTCCGGTAATGGGGGAACTACTCAAAACATGTAATGGTTAAGAGGTTGGCTAATAAAACCACTCATAACTGCCATCCCTCAGGAAAGGAAAACGACCAAGTGAAAGCATATGATCGGCCAAAGAGATGGTTGCGATGGAATGAAAACAACCAAGGCTCATCTAGCAGAATTTAGCGGATAAAAAAGGCAATCATGAGATGTAAAACAGGTATGGGTTCATTTTTACACAAGCTTGAACCATAGAGAACTCTGCTTGGATTCAGTTTCATGTTTACGCAAGCTTGAAATGAAAAACTATGCTTGTTATAAGTTCGCATGCCCCTAGCATAATGACGCAAAATGAGGTACATGCCCCCCAAGCTTCATTGCATTCAACCAGGTGGATGAAATGAAGGTTTACTATCAAGATCTTGGAAAGACTCGAGGGAGTTGTTTCATTTTTTAGTGAGGTTGACACAAGAAAAGAAGTATCCTCAAAACCATTGTTTCATTTTTCAAAACGAGCTTGACACAAGACAAGGAACTATGCTCTAAAATCCTTGATTCATTTTTTAACGAGCTTGACATAAGACAAGGAACTATGCTCTAAAATCCTTGATTCATTTTTTAACGAGCTTGACACAAGACAAGGAACTATGCTCAAGTCTACTCTCTAAAATCTACCTAACAAGGAACTATGCTCTAAAATCCTTGATTCATTTTTTAATGATCTTGACACAAGACAAGGAACTATGCTCATGATTCCTTGTTTCATTTTTTAACGAGCTTGACACAAGACAAGGAACTATGCTCATGATTCCTAGTTTCATTTTTTTTAACGAGGTTGAGACAGGAACAAACTATCCTCGTGTCTACTCTCTACAATCTACCTATATAACCTATGACTCCTTGTTCCATTTTTTAACGAGCTTGACACAAGACAAGGAACTATGCTCTAAAATCCTTGATTCATTTTTTAACGAGCTTGACACAAGACAAGGAACTATGCTCTAAAATCCTTGATTCATTTTTTAACGAGCTTGACACAAGACAAGGAACTATGCTCAAGTCTACTCTCTACAATATACCTAACAAGGAACTATGCTCTAAAATCCTTGATTCATTTTTTAATGAGCTTGACACAAGACAAGGAACTATGCTCTAAAATCCTTGATTCATTTTTTAACGAGCTTGACACAAGACAAGGAACTATGCTCAAGTCTACTCTCTACAATCTACCTATATAACCTACTGATTCATTTTTTTTTAAATGAGGTTGACACATGAAAAGAACTGTCCTCACACCTGATTCATTTTTTAACGAGGTTGACTCAGTAACAGGAACTATCCTCTGACCAACTGATTCATTTTTTAACGAGGTTGACTCAGTAAAAGGAACTTTCCTTGACTAACTGATTCATTTTTTAATGAGGTTGACACAGGAAAAGAACTGTCCTCACACTCACTGATTCATTTTTTAACAAGGTCGACATAGTAAAAGGAACTTTCCTTGAAACAACTGATTCATTTTTTAATGAGGTTGAAAGAGGAAAAGAACTGTCCTCATACCTAATTCATTTTTAACGAGGTTGACTCAAAAACAGGAATTATCCTCAATCTCACTGATCATGGCTTCCAACTGGAAGAAAGACATGTCAATGGACATACCTTGATCATGGCTTCCAAGAGGTCTTCATCAGAAGGAAGAACAGTTCTCTGGAAGGAACACATGTAAAGGGACTCAAAAGGGATAAGAACATTGCGTTCAAGTAATCCCATAGAGTTTTCCATGTCAATTACCGGATCTAAATCAAAGGAAGATGAGCAAACAGTGAGAGGCTCACTTACATCGGTAACTGAAAACATGGGACCAGTTGCCACATAATTAACCAGTGGCGGGGTAGATACCACTTTAGAATCAGGAACATTTAGGGGTGTCATATTATTTGTAGTTGAAAGAAGACTAGGGAACGAAAGCTAGTCTATAGTCACAATATTTCCATTGTGAGGGAAAGACATCACGCGAAAGAGTGTCGATACGACAGCTTTCATTGCATAAACATAGTCTCACCCAAGGAGTAAATTGAAATCCAAGGGACCTCGAACTACCATAAGATCAATACAGACAGTTTTACCTTCCAAGGTAATAGAAAACTTAGGAAGGATCCCTAAAGGTTCACTAATGGTTCTGTTAAAAGCTTTCAGATTCTGCGTAATAGGCGCAAGCTAAGGGGAACCCAAAGCTTTCCAAGAAGTTGAGGATAAAATACTAACAGAAGCACCTTCATCTACCTGTGTGCGTTGTATGTCCCTACCACCAGCCTTGACAATAATTTTTAAAGGGATGGAGGAAGGAAGACGAGGTTCTGTCAGTCTATTCCAATCAAAGGAAAAGACCTCAGTACTTGGAGGGGGTTCTGTAGAAACAGGTGAAATGTCCCCCGGCATAGAAGAATCTGATGTAACAAGAAGAACCTGAGCGGTATGAAGTTCACTCTCTAAAGGGAGAGTGGGATCGACTGAAGGTGAAATTGAATCGACCAATTGATCAATTAATGGATCATCAACCTGAAAGATATTAGTTTCACTCTCTAATGGAAGAGTGGGATCGACTGTACTTGAAATTAGATCAATCACTCCGTCAGTTGACGGTAGGTTGGGAGAAATTTTACGGTAACAAGTTGGAAATTCTTGCTGTGGAACAGTAAGGTTTTCCAACAATTTTGAGGCTTCATCCATGTGAGGGAAAATGTGAGTTTGATGACTCCCTTTGCATAACTTACAAAGAAACCTAACTTTACCCTTTTTCCCAGGAACCTGACTATCACTGGTTGATGGATCAATGGAAAGTTGATGAGATTTTTCTGACCATACTTCCAAGACCTTTGGAATACTAGGACAATTTATAAGGAAGTGGTCACCCTTACAAAGCCTACAAGGCTATTTGGATTTACGATGCATGTTGGAGGTTTCCTCAACACAACTAACACTTACAACCATGGTTGGTTGGTTGACTTCTTTCTTATCTTGCTTCTTCTTCTTCTTCTTCTTCCCTTTCTTCTTCTTCTTAGCCACCTGGTTACTAGCATCAAGGCTTTTACCAAGCGAAGAGGAATAAATGGAGGAAGAAAAATTAGGCGAAGAAGGTAAAGGGTCAATAGAAGGTTGGTGATGTTGAGATGGTGAACTCTGTTGAGGTGAAGCATTCGGTTGAGGTGGAACAATTGGAGTATCTGGGGCCAATGAAGTTGAAAATAACCATATTGATAAACCTATTGTAAATCCAGGTAATGACAAAGTAGCCATATAAGGAGGACCAACATTTCCAAAGTAAGGAAAAGTACTAGGATTCTTGTTAAGAGGGGTTCCTTGGTTGGTAAATTCCGGAACAGTTTCCATTATATTCAACTTCAGTGAATTTTATTAACAATTTAAAACTAAAATTAACAATTCACAATTCACACCTAACAATTAAAATTCACAATTCACACCTATGGTCTCTAAAAGTAAAAACAAATAAATTAACACACGTTATCAAATCTAGGAGTCAAACCACACACAAACAGTACTTTCTGTACCAAAAACACTAATTGGTGATGAAATCCAACGTCGCAGAATTCAATACAGAAAGGGCAGTTGGAACAATTACCCTGACAACCTGCTTAATGAAACAGATTGGCATAAGTTTCTTCACAAAACCGTCTCGAGTGAAGAGAACCTCCTAGAGAGTCCAAGTGAGTCTAGTCGACGTCTGCTCCAGGGACAGAGGGATCTTCCCTCGACCGTCACCTTAGGAAAGAATCCTATAGATTATGGTCACTATGGTTACCAATAGAAACAAATATACCTAGGGGAACAATCTACGATCCGATACACATGCAAGGGTAGAGTAACAAAGCTCAATCCCCTTGAAGGCTCCTAGACATAATCCAAGGTTTACCAACAAGTGACCCCAGGCTCCTCGACAATGGTTAATCCGAGGTTTACCAACAAGTGACCCCAGGCTCCTCGACAATGGTTAATCCGAGGTTTACTGTTTTTAATACGTGTATATCTGCTATCGTTCCCAATGAGTAAGGATTGATTACCCCACTGGTTCAGATATGATCTCGTGCTTGACTCCTTTAAGAGGAGCTTCCCAAAGCATAGATGTAACAATTGGAATTTATTTCCTACCGCAAGATATAACTACTTGTTTGTTTTACTGTCTTGGAGAGTTAACTAAAACCTATTCCAAGACACTAGCCTAAGCTAGATTCGTGGAAAGAGCCCTAAAAATGTAAAAATTACTAGATGAATTTTAATTAAGCGATGTGTTATTTAGGCTGTTATTACTCAAAAGGATAAATGGATATGAAACCAATGATGTTATGACCTGACCCAAAACTGAATGCAATCGAATATGATAATGTAATATTTTCAATTCGATGAATTCTAACTAAAGTAAGGAGAGAGTTTCCATTCACTTCCAACAATGCAAAAAATTGATCACTAAGAGAAAATATAACAAATTCTCTAATGCACTAATTTCATCAAGAAAAACTAATGCAAATCAATTCCAAAATAGTTTTTATTTTTATTTTTGTGTGTTAAAAACAAGCATAAAAATATGTAAATTCAAATCAAAGAAAGCTGATCTAAATCTACGATTGATTTTTCAGAATGTAAACTATGCAATTGTAATCTATGCACAATTCACTTGAAAAGTATGCAAATGTAATCTATGCACATTTTTCATTCATATTCTGAAAATGAGAATTCTAATTATGCAAATGTGATCTATATAAGAGAATTCTCAAACACAAGATGATTCTAATGTAATCTAAGAACCAATCAAGTGCAAGTCAAGAAAATTGGGTGAGAGTTCCAAAGATAAAAAAAATGAAAACACTCAAAGGCGGTTAACACACATACACAATTTAGCCCCCCCCCCCGACGAATGAGGGGGATTTTTTTTGCAAAAACAAAAGCAAAAAGATGCAAAATTGTGAAAAGATTGAGACAAACCTCCAAGTAATGACCAAAGGAAATCAAATTAGGAATTTCTCAAAAAAGAGACTCAAAACACCGAATTAACTTAATGGATATTGATGAGATGAGGAGTTCGCTGAAAGAAACTCATAAACAAGGGTTTTTGACAGAACACATGCAGATCTGGGTAGACACTAAAAGTCGAAAATAAAAACTAAACTAAACTGGACAAAAACAATTTAGGTTTTTCAAAAATTTTAAGAGGGTCCGCAGGCTTTCGGTATCACCAAATGTGGTACCGCTCTGTGTAGTGAACTAACAGTGCAGGGATGTCCGCACTGTGTTACAAACAGAATGTGCGGTCCTCTTCAAAATTTCAGAAAAAACAAAATATACTCCAGATCCTAAAAACTACCCAATCCCACACACATCAGGCAAAAACCAGAAACAAAGAAAAAGTTTCTCAAAAGTCAAAGTAAAAGTAAAGGCAAAAACAAAAATTCAAGTCCCCAGTGGAGTCGCCATTTTGTCAGCCGGATAAATTGTTCTTGCGGACAAGACCGATCTCCCTAGTATCTATGGATATCTAGCGACAAGCAAACCAAACAAATTCTATCTTTCTCTAAATGTTGCGATTTATAAATAAAAGCCAATAGATGTTTTAGACCCTACCTCAAGTCCAATGCCAGTTTGTGGAAGCCACGCTCCATTTGTCCAAATGAGCTCCCTTTTAAAGAACTTGCAAACACAAACAAGCACACATCAAATAACACCTGCATAGCCAATATAATAAACCATATTTATCATGATGATCAAGGAATTCATGAAATAAACCATTGAAGACAATTTATTGAGAAAAATGAATCTGATTGTATTAACTTTAAATAAAGAAGAACTTTACAACCTTGGTGCCTTGGTGTTGTACAAGCTCCTCCCAGGGTCCAGCAAGAACCTCCTCTACTTTGACAAGTTTCACTCTCTTCCCAATGAAGCCAAAAGGTATGTAATCTCTCCTCTCAAGTTCAATTAGGAAGTCTAAATTCCAACAACATTTACCCTAAAAAATGTTCAGCTTTCAACCTCCTTAGTAACCAGCCCAATGCCTCATTTTATAGTGCAAAGGAGGGAAGTTACTAGGTCCACCTTCAAAGGGATAGAGTCCTCCTTCAAAGGGATAAGCTCCTCACATCAAGGGGTTAGCTCCTTTAGTTATGGGATGCATGAACCACCTAGGAGTGAACTTGCAACCTCAAGATTCCTTCTAGAAGCGTCTATAATTAATCCAAAGTGAGTTTTTAAGAATAAACTTGCGCCTTTTTTACTTTCACAGGGGTCCGCACCCACTCCTTTAGAGACAGAGTAGGCAAGTCCGCAGGTAACATGACCAAGGGGTGCGGGACTGCAGGTGATCGTAAGAGAAAGTGCAGAACCATAGGTTTATAGATTTTCAAAGACTTTCTCTCATTTTTAAAGCTTGACATGAAGAGCTGAGGTTTGAGACTTGCAAAGGAGGACAGTATGAGTGGTGATAGACTCACACTGACTGCAGAAAGTCATGGTGACAATATTTTGTGTAACAGATAGGGTTACAAGAGGTTTTTGAGACTTTAGTTGAATGGGACTCAAAGTTACACATGGTATTGGGTGACAAGAGTCAAAACGAGATCCGAGGATTGGGAGTTGTTCCATTCAAGATGGAGACAGGACGTGTGATGGGGGTCCAAGATCTATTGTTTGTACGAGAACTTAGATATAGAGTGATAGCTATCTTGATGATCGAGAAGAAGGGGTTTGAGGTCTTGTTCCAAGATGGGAAGGAAAGACTTAGGCCTAGAGGCTCTAGCTCCGATGGAATTGTGCTTGGAATTAGAGTGCATGGTCTATACAAGATGGCAGGCTAGCCTATAGATCATGGGAAGAATCAGGTGGAGTAGGTGTAGATTCCAGAGAAGAAGTTACATGTGCAGGTTTCAGAGGAGCAGATATAGGTTCCTAGGAAGAAGGTCTAGGTTCTAAAGGCTCAGAGGAAGTTGAGCTCTAGAGGGAGCTTGTAGATTCACAAGGAGACTTTGCAGACCAAGAAGAGTGTGTGGTCAGTGGGAAGCAAGGGTGCTTCCACATCTGGAAAGAAGGAATCATGGAGGGAGTGGAAAGTGATACTAGATAAGAAGAAGAAGGAGGATGCTTCGAGTGACAATGACACTTCTGAGAGTGGCATAGTTAATAATACATGGATTGCTGCAGTAGTGAGCTCCAAGAGTTGTGTGAGTGTTGTGAGTAGTGATGATGATAATGAGTTACTTCCTAGTCTTGGAAGTACCTCCCTCTCTAAGAGGGAGTGTTGATTTTTGAGTATCTTGAGAGGTACTCCAAGCCCTAGGATTCAGGGTTTGGAGGGAAAAGCACCACAAGAGTCACTAGTGGGCATGGACCCAAGCTTGGGGTTTTGTACCCATCGTGATTTGGGCCAAAACCATGAGAAAATTTGGATATGTGATGGATGAGGATGATATCTTTCGTTGAGATGAATCAGCCGCAAAAACGATCACCCAATTCCGAGTTGTAGAAATGGAGATATGAATTTTTGAAGTATATGGTTGGGTTTGCACAAGAGAAGTCTAGGCCGACTTGAAGATAATAATCCATATGACAGTTGTACATGCCATAGAATGAAGTTTTGAGAATCCATTCTATTGTGTATAAATAGGAGGTGATTGTGTCTCATTTAGCATATCCATTTGTGCAACACAAGGACAACAAAAAGGTAGCATATAAGGAGCTAAAGGAACACGGCTAAGGGAGTAAGGATATTTTTGTTGAAGGTCACAGAAAGGAGACTAATTCAGTGAGTAAGGGAAGATTGTGTGGAGCCTTCTAGGGATTGTTTTAAGGTTTGTTTACTCTTACAGGGAGACCGAGTGAGTTGAGGGTTGAACGCAGGTCTGATATGGCAGATTGAGGTGAGTAAAACTCTGTTTTGTGTGGGCTGTAGATACTGAAGGATAGCTGTGGTAAGTTGTAGGCCATACCACTACAGAGAAGTTTCTACACAGGGATGTTTGAAGATGGAATATGCTAAAAACAAATAGCACAAAAGGAGGGCATAATCCCATGTTTAGGTTGTAGTGAATTAAAGGTTGTTTGGGTGGTGAATTAAGGGTTGTTACAGTGTGCAAGTGCCCTATCCAGGGACAAAAATGATATCAGACGTGAAGATGAAGGTTTTATTGTGTTGAGTCAAAGTGTTGACAAATTTTGGATCATTTTTATATGCAACCCATGGGAGCCATGAGTTGGAGGTGACTTGAATGATTGGAGGCCTCAACAAGGTGAAAATCTCACAATGAAGTATTGGGAGCCATTGATCTAGTGGAGGGAAGTGTGTTGGATACCCAAAGTAGCGTTAGAAAAGAAATCTTGAAGTGATAAAGAGAGGTGAATGTTGGGTGAAGTTTGGTGCCTAAATTGTAACACTTTGATGGAAAAAAGTGCTTGCTAGATTGGCATATTGGAGCACAAGGATTGGCCAACCTCGAGAGAAGAATGGATCAGCCCGTGTACATGCAGCATACGTGACTTGCAACAATGTTCGGTGGTAGACCTCCTGGAGTCTCTATGTGTTTTCCTTTGAAGGACTAAGGGGAAGCTAGAGAGAAGTATGAAAGAGAAGGACCAGCAAGACAAGGTATGACATAGAAGTTGCAACGAAGATTGTAATTGTGCCTTGTATACCATAGGTTGTTATATTATTCAGATTGGTTTAATGTAATGAAGATTGGGTTGTACCTTATTGTACAATATTTGTTAAAAATTGTGTACATTTGTGCATATGAGATTTATTACTTTATATTTACCATTGTATATAGTCATTCTTGTTGAGATTCTTGGTTTGGTATGTCAGAGATTTTAATATTCTATCCTAGACCCAAGATCTTGGAAATTCAACAACCAGACCTACTAAGCAAACACCCCCCTTGAATTTTCCATAAAAGGGAGACCACCTAAGAAGCAAACCCCTAGAATGGGATTTCACATCTACCGCAATGAAGTGCTAGCCCACAAGTATGAAAGAATATATATACATGTAGAAACTTACCCCAAGGTTTCTTGTAACATATTGAATTATTGGGAATGGACAACCACAAGTCTATAGAGAGATGCTTGTCTTGAGGGTGCACCAAACCCTCTAATGTTTAGGGATATAATTTTCATTAGATAATTCTTGTCCCAAGGTGCTCTGCTCTAAGAGCCCTAAAAGAAGAAAGAAAAGAAAAAATAACCTAACCTTAAAAAACATCTGGTTTTTTCCTCGGAACTCTACCCATACAAAACACGGGGGAATGATTATAAGACAATCTGAAGGGTATATATCAGCATACAAAACTGATAAATAGACAAGAATCCTCCCCCATCAGAATGATTGAGGTTTGGATTATTCCCTCTCCTTGAATCCAACAAATTTATTAAATTGGTAAAAGGAACAGAATGCATCAACAAAAACAAAGGAGACTCGCCTTTAAAAGGATGAGGAGGGATGAACTTGACTCTTCTAGAAAAACCAAATTTAAGTGACTTGAATATTCGAGCCTTTCTCATGTAGGTTTGCATTTGATCAACTACACCCCTTAACCCTGAACATATAGAGGAAGCCATAGCAAGAGAATACCCCACATCCACTGAGATCTCACTCTTGAATTGGCCCAAGACGTCTCCTTTCCCACCCACCAAAGGAGCCTGCAAATATGTCGAGCAAGGGTCCTCTAAAAACTTCCCCCTTTCTGAACTAGGGTTGGATCCATCGACACTCTGAAAGCTTGACTACCCGTAGAGATACTGAGAGCCAACAACCCTTGATCCTTAATTTTTTTTTTGCTCAAAGGAGAAATTTGAGCATCTAAATCCTTTTCCATTAGCCTTGGTGACGAGCAACTTGTGGGGACATTCTTCACATGGACCAGACTAGTTGATTGTATTGAAGGAGAAACATTCTCCGATATTGATTGGGGTGTCCATCCATCACAGTGCACTGCAAATAAGTCAATAAAATTTTTTAGTGTCTATGAGTCATGAGTGATCAAATGTACTCTTTCCATGTGGTTGATAGGGTTATTAGGTAAAATTATTATATTTTCAAATAAAATTTGATCATTGGTCAGTTCTAGATCATTGCTACTCCCTCCATACTCAAGGTCATAAAATGTTGTCATGTTCCTTTCATCACTCCTGTGATGGGTCACCAAAAGAGTGTCTTGGTCAACATATCACTATCATGCATACTGCAAGGTTTAAAAGGTATTTAATCATGGTCTTAGATATATATATTTGGTGTCATCATTAGGCCAGGTCATCAAAAGTCATGTAGGGAGTCATTCCATGACCATAGTCACCATCAAGGGAGTTAGTAATTAGGGAATAGTGTTAAAAATAATTCAAAGTTACATGTACCCATCATGGAGATGTAACCTTTCCAAATAAAGTTATAAAGCTACAATAAACTACCACATCACATCATTTCTAAAAAAGGACATGTGATTTCGTTCCATCACCAAAAGCAAAAATCGACTTTCAAGCTAGAAAGGACCATCCAAATAATTCAAACACATCATTTCATCTTCATAGAGCTCTCATCCACCATTGAGCCTCATCTCAGCCTTCAGAGCCTTCATATTTCCATCATCAAGCCCTTGCCAGCAAGCACACTGCACTTTTGCCCTAGCACGCTGCACTTTTGGACAGCTCACTGCGCTTTTGGTTTGGAGGATAAAGGAAACCAAAACAGGGTTCATTCAGCAATCTAAAGGTTCCAACAACTTTCCAGCAAGTAAGTATAGCCTCTCATCAATCCTCATGTAGTGATTTTCCTTCAGCAAATGATGAAATCCCTCTCCTAGGGTTTTTCACCGCGCTTTTGGTTTTCTTGGTGTTTTCTTTATTTCATAGAGAAATACCTTAGTTTTCCTTCCCTAACACCCTTGTACACACTTCATACACCTCTCTCAACCATTTCCCACATTCATCTCCTTCATTTCCATCGTTTTCCCCAAAAACCCTAGCCCGCGCTACACTTTTGCTTCATTTCTGAGTGTGGACTGTGTTTTTGGCTTTTTCAAGAAATTCCACTTCCCAAGTATTCCTAACATCTATCCTTACCCACTAAAATTTCCCTATAATTTTCCCTAATCCCTATCCCCTCCATTCCCTTTCCTAAACTAGCTACCCTTTTTTTCCCTTGTTTTCCCAATCCTACCCTACCCTTCCTTCCTATCAAACTAGGGCTTATTATCAAAATCAAAGTCATGACATGATGTAAGACAAATATGCATAGATTAAAGAGTTTAAGGATCATCTAGTAGAAGAAAAATTCATGGTAGCTTTCCTACAACAAGAGAACAAGCACTTAAAGCTAACACTAATGCAACAAGGTAAACACCAAGAAGAACTGCAATCAATAAGCAAGGTAGATCAAAAGGGAAAAGCTCCCATTGATGTTGAGAAGTTTGAAGACAAGGTAAATAGAAAAGGAGGAAATATATTTTTTTTGAAAATTTTGAAATTTTAATTTTTTTTGCACATAGTCAAGAGTATCCTATAGAAATGCAGCAACTGCTTGTTGCACCAACTACTTGCTGCACCAACTTCAAGATTGTATTATGAACCAATGGGAAAGTATTTCTGAAAAATGGAGGAGTTTTTGGTGCATAACATGCCAAAAATAAATAACCTCTCTCCGTTTTTTAATACATGATGATTTTTTAGATATTCCCAAAATACAAGTTGCTACAAGAGAGTCGTTGAACTTTTGACTCTATGTTTGGTCATCATTTTCAAAAGCGGTTTCTTACCAAAGGAGGTTTTTGTTTAGGACAGACCCAATCACAATAACATTTTTTCAGTGTCTACACAAGTTTCATAGATTGGGATATATTCAAACTTTATTGGAGGCTTATATCAAAAAATGAAATTCTCCAATTTAATTTCTTGTTTTAGCCATTCTTTTGTCGCATGGATTCCAAGAATATGGGAATTAATTTCAAAAAAATGAGAGACGTGTTTCTTAAAAACAAACTTATATACAAAAACCTCTCCCAGTGTTGTAAAAAGTGTTATGGTTAAGAATATATTAATATATTAATTCATCTTTGACCCATATTGTTTCGCTGCGCTTCTGCAATGCACGCTCTGCTTCTGTGGAAGAAAGCCAATTTTCGAGTTTTGCTTGGTTAAAGTCAATTTTTTTTTAATGTAATTTGCTTTCTAATGATTTTACATGATCTAATTAAGTTTCATAGAGATGGTAAGAGTCATTTCATGTCAAATCCATTGTAATTAATGCTGTGAAAGTCAACCAAGTCAGTTAAGTCTAAACAAGGAGTTGGTTTCTAACCTCCCTAGTTTTAGGTATGGTTAGAGATTTTGATGTAAAAAATTCCTATGATTATGGATTCGACCCTTGAGAGGGGAAAGTATCTTTTCATCTATATGTAGCTGGTTTCAAGTGAAATTAAGGGTTTGACATTTGAGAGTGAGAAGGTTGGAGCTAGTGTACACTTTGTAGGAATAAGACAACCAATTGCAGCTATTATCTTGGGATTCTTGTGGTATGCTTTTGTGACATTGTTTTTACCCCGTTTTATCATCAAATTGAATATATATTTCTCATTATTACCATATCTACGCTTTCTTGTGATCATCTCATAGGTGTTTAACATAATTCATAAGCCTTATGCTATGTTCTGATGAGATTTTCATGTTATGTGTTCTTTCTTCTGATAAATGAATTCATAAGTTTATGCTCATTTTGATCCTTCCTTATTTCAAACCCATACCACAATGAAAACTACAATATGTCACTGATCATACCTACCTTGACCCTTTGTATCTCTGCAACTGATATTTAGAAACTCTAAACTAGTTCCCAGACCTATGACCTTGGTCAAGCAATCCCTAAATTCAAACCTTATTGAGCTGAATATCTAGCCTAAGATCTATTTTCCCTCCTAGTCAAATTATTGGCTGCTAGATTGTAGAGAGAGCCCTCTCTGATTTGGTAGGGCTAGCTACCAAATCAAAAGCTGGTTTGAGGTTACCTTCGTCGGTCTCCTTTCTTAGCCTTGGGACACTGAGGAGTGCTAACAACATTCATGGCCTACAAATTCATATTTCATTGAGACCCACCCAAGATGGTTGCATATGAACCCACATGCTTTCTTGAACAAAGATTTTCCAAAGGTGAGATATGAGAGCCAACAACCACCCTTGAGACTAGGTAGATAAATGCATAAGGATGATCGACATCTTAGAAACCCTACTCTAGGGTAGTAGACACAAGGCTACAAGGCACTAGTAGCATCCTCCTCATCAAGCTTTGGAAATTCCTTTTATTCTCTTTCCTCTTCCTCTCCATCTGAAACTAAACACCTCACGTGGTTCCTAGGCCCAGTCACCATATTCAACTCATTGAAAACTGAACCAAGGGATTTGCCCCTTCTACGATCTCCAAATAAGGCTCGAGATTTACAGAGAGGGCTCTTAGGTGCCCTTTGTCTGTTATCTGTCAGAGCCCTGTTTCCATAGTCCTTTAAGATGTGGCCAATATCTTTGCACATAAACATATGAAGGGTAAACCCCAATAATCCAAGGGTTGGGAGAATGAGAATGTTCCCCATTGAAGGTAAATTTCAAGAAACAAACCCTTGATAATGTCAATTTCAGCTAAGTATCAGGCCATATGCTTGTCTATTAATGATATAGAGTTTTATTCAAAGAAAAGAAACTTACCCACAAAATCCCCAATAATCTTCAGGTCTCGTCGGTTCTAAAACTGTAACGGAAAGCTCGAAAGAAACATCCAAACCTGTTTTGTGAAGAAGGGCTCATGTCATAGGTTGAATTCTAAGTGCCAATGCTTGAGAACAAAGCTCAAGGAATTGAGCATCCACAAATATGAAAGAGCCACTTCTATCTTGACAAGATTTTCAAAGGATGAAAATCCACTCATTGACAAACAGATGAAATAAGGGGGCATAGCCCATACAAGAAGCCCTATATCTTCCATCCATTCTACTAAGATTTTCCATGAGAGCCTCTTATCTATGAATCACCCTATCAAACCTAACTCTAAATTCTCCATCACCTTGTCCAAAGAAATGTCAAAACCCAACACATAACTGATATTTTCTTCTCGTGGCTTTAAGTACCTTTTTCTTCTGCGATGAATTCCTTGATTTTTCCTAAATCCATTCTCCTCCCATAAGGCTACCTTCCAGGTACCTTCACACCTTTCTCTGGATACCTTCCTCGAACATGTCAAATGTTGTAGCAAGAAACCATTGGAACAAGGACCTTTAACTAATAGGGTATTAGGGACCACCCTCAGCATGTGTCTATCTCCTTTCCAAGAAATGGGGTATCCCCAGATGCCTTTGCCAAGCCCTGAGATTGACCTGAATAAAAGGTCCCTCTCTTCAGGCTGAAACCCAAAATGTCTAAACAAACCAGAGGAGCCAGGGGGGGAACCAAGCCACGTGTTGTCCTGATGAGACCATCATTGGGCCCTTCCACACCATCATTTTTGGACTTATCGTTGCAAGAAGGGCCTACCATAGGCTTTAGGAGGATGCTTTATTCCTGACGATGATGCTACAATAACTCTTGATATTTTTCATCCAGTGGGAAAAGGATTTTTTTAGACTAGAAACCTTCATCTTTGACATCAAAAATATTTAGATCCTCCATCCCTTCCCAGCAAGAACCCATCTCGTTCCTACTTTCAAATTACAAGAAACCAACAACCTGTCAATCATTAGCAAGTACATTCATAGTTTGATTCCTCATTGTAATTTTACATTCTCTTAGATTTATTCATATGTATATCCATAAAATTCTCCCCTGGAGCTATAACAATTATCTCAAAAATTTCATAGTAATCTTATAGTTTTATTTATAAGATGATGTAGCTTAGGGGTGGGAGAGGTATTAGTAGCTAAATTGTTACATATAATTATTGTAGTTATATGGCTCAAATGGATTTTAAAAGTCGATAGCCATCCATTCATAATAATTATCCTAACATTTACTTTATTATATATCTCACATTGTTAAAATTTAAAAAAACATAAAATATAATTACGTTATACTTTTATTATTATTATTATTAATTCTAAAAAGATAATATATAATTTAAATATACATACAATTAAAAAAACATAAAACGAGATTTTTAACTATGAGGATTTGCTCCAATTTTAAGCTAGAGATTCTTGATATTGTAAATATGTTTTGATACAATATAATGGACCAATACCATTATTTATCAATACCATATGCCAAACAAAACCATAACTCACTTCATATGACATTTTTTTAATTAATCAATTTAATTAAAATGGGAAAAAGAGAATAACTACTTCGAAGATAAATCTCAATCTTTGATTTGTATATAATAGTATGAATATTCTGACATATTCCATGGAAGCTAAATCATTTTGATCCACCTAATAATGATTGATAATTAAATTAAAATTTTGAAAGTTTTATTTCAATATTCTAGCATATTGAATGGAGGTTAAATATTTGCTATCCACCTAGTAATTATTAATAATTAAATTAAAATTTTAAAGTTTTAATTTCAAAATAAACACACATATCAATATTTAAAAAAATTATAAATTAATTTAATTATAATTTCAAAATAATCTCTCTCTCTTCCTGTGTGTGTGTGTGTGTGTGTGTGTGTGTGTGTGTGTGTGTGTGTGTGTATATATAACTTAGAGGGAGTGAGGATTGCAACCGCACTCAGAAAAGTCAACTCAATATACTTGACACATTATGGCAAAAGAGACATCAATCTAACCCTATGCCCTACATGTTCATAATAATATGCACTTCTCAACCAAAACTAAAATGTGTAATGACATCCTTTTATCCATCATTCTTTTTGTTCTTTCCAGCGTGTTTTCTCATGTCATCAAATCCTTGCTTCATAAGTGATGGCTTTCTTACTTTTTTTAAACTAGCTTAGATCCATCTTAACCTTGGATCTATCAAGCACCGATAGGGATCAAATATATTGATGTGCAAACCTCTTTTTTAAGTACAAATCTAGAGTAAAGGTTTCCACCTCAAGAGATGGGATTCCTCTCAGTGGATAAATTCTAGGTTAAGATGGATCTAGGTTAGTTTCAGTCATGCATGGTCACACAAAATTTGTTGAACATTTAATTATCTTGATAATTTTAAATATGTTAAATATGTCTAAGATTAATCTAGTGATTTTGATTTTAAATTTTCTTAGTTACCTTAGTTTGTTAAGATAAAGACTATTAATAACTTGAATGACGAAAAGTGATTAAATAAAATTTCTGAATGCAAAGTGACAATATAACAATGTTGAATGATAGAAAATGTGAATAATAAGAATGTAGTAAATTATAAACACTCTACATTGTGATCAATCTCAAACTATTTTCTTCTACTGTTATTATTGTTACACTAGTTAGTTTTGCCATTTTTTCATATCGATCTTATGAAAAGGATATCTCTGGTTAGAACGTCTGTTAAGAAATTTGAGTTGCCTGGTATCCACTCAACTTCAAATTCAAATTGCTGAAACCAGATTTGCCAGGCCAAAATTCTGCCTTTTGCAAGTTGTCTTGAAATCTTTGCTGATAGAAAATATTTAAAATTTTTGGAGTCTGTTCTGATTAAAAACTTAACCGGGGTTAGATATACCTCAAACCGCTGAATTCCGTTGAAGATAGCTAATGTCTCCTTTTTAGCTATGAAGTAGTTTTTCTGACTTGCTGTAAACTCCCCAGAAGCATATCCACACAAATTTTCTTCAATCTCTCCGTTACTATTTCTTCTTTGCTCTAAAAGTACAACTGACCAAAAATCAAGTGAAGCATCAGTTTGTAAAATTAATAAACCATCACCTGGTGGTTGAAGCTTTAGTAGATGCTGACATTCTTCCTTGAGCTTCTTTACTGCTTCAGTAGCTTCTTTTGACCATCCTCCGTTGGTGTATCTTCTTATAGGAGCTGTCTTTTCTGAGAGATTTGGGATGTATTTGTGCAAGTAATTCAAAACTCCAATGAATCTTTGAATTGCCTTTTTGTCCTTCAGTTCATCAGGAAACTATGTCAATTTAGTTAGCACATGGGGCTACATTTGAATAGAACCATTTGCAACACTTATCCCCAAAAAATCAATGCTATCCTGAAATAAGGACATCTTAGTTCTTGACAGAACAATGCCATGATTTTTAACTTCTTCAAGAAAAATCTCTAAATGTTTCAAATGAGTATGTACATTTGGACTATGAATCAAAATATCATCTATATATGTAACTATGAAATCATATTTAGCAAAAATATAATCCATCCTTCTTTGGAAGAAGGCTGGAGCGTTCCTAAAACTGAATGGAACAACTTTCCACTGATAGAATCCTGCTGGACATATGAAAGTTGTTTTATGTCTGTCCTCTGGTTGAATCTATATCTGATAGTAACCCGACTTCATATCAAATTTACTGAACACCTTACTATGCTGAATTTTTTGCATAATCACTTCTGGTCTTGGCAATGGATAATTAAAATTCTGAGTAATGGCATTAAGAGGTTTATAGTTTATAACCATCCGTGGTTTACCTCTTACTATCTCAGAATGATTTCTAACTAAAAATGCAGAACATGCATAGTGAGATTCACTAGATTCTATAAGCTGCATCTTTAATAATTCTTGAATTTGATTCCTCATTTCTTGTTCATCAGCTGGCGTGCAAGGAATCACTTTTCCTTTTACTCCATTGTCATGTAAGGTGACTATTTCCTGCATCGGACTCTCAGTTTTCCAAAACTGCTGCGGGTTGTCCGAACAACTTTTTAGAAGTCTCTGGTAGATATCTCTCTGTTCTGTAGACCAATTTTCTTCAATGCATGCCGATTGTTTATTTACCTTTTCTGCTCTAGCTTCATAAATCTGTAGGACTTCTTACCAGTCATCTAAATCTTTAGATGGCCTTCTAGTTCCTACTTTCTTTTGGCTATTCTTGCGCCTGGCTTCAGAGTTTGCAATACTTAGCCTAGGCACAGATATAACTTTTTTATTCAAATTTATTATTAGCTTGTCCTGGCTGATAGTTACTGGGAGCACAGAGTTTATAAATGGCATGCCTAACATCAAACTTGCTGAAGGGTCATAGTGCTGAATTGCTGAAATTTTTACAATACTCCCCCCAACTTTTAAAGAAATATTGTCTACATAGTGTGTGAGCTGGACAGATCCTCCAATTGTTTCTGAAACTAGTATATTCTTTAATGGTTTCCAGAGAGGTTTGAACAAAGATGGTCTAGCTAGATTATTTGATCCTCCAGTGTCTACAAATGCATCTACTGAAATCCATTCATTTCTGACTTGTACTTCCACTGGGATATAAATCAAGCTATCTGTTTTGACAATCTTTTTCAACAATGTGTTTTGTTCATTTCTCGTAATCTCTGGCAGTGGTATACTAGTTGATGGTGCAATTTTCTTTTCAAATGGACAGAAAGAATTTAATTGAGGCAAAGGTAATGCAATTTGTTTACCTTTGTTTGGTCTTTCTGATGTTTCTGCTTCTTCTGATTCTTCCTCTGAATTGGATTCTTCCTCTGAATCATCTTCTATCTCACTTGATGACTCAACAGTTGAAGAACTTTCAATTTCACTATAGTGCTGTTCACTAGAAAAATCATCATCAGAACAATTCAAACAAATATTCATTTTCTGTACAGGCTCTTCATCTTCATTATCTGAAACTTTTGTAAGAATATATACATCAGAAATTTCTTCATCAGATTCTACTACAGACCATTCATCTTGAAACTCTTCAATATCTATACAAGCTTTGAGTTTACTGGATGATTTCTGGGGACACTTTCTGGAAAAATGTCCTTCCTTTTTACAAATGAAACAACAATTGTTGTTCCTTGGAGCAGTTCTCTTTTTCAAATATCTGAATTTTTTGAAAGGTCTCTTCGGGTTCGATACTCTTTTGGGTTTGTATCTACCATACCTTTTGTATTTCTTCTTCTTTGATTTAAAAGGCGTCCATGGTAGTACAGTTTTGCAGACATCTGAGCTTGGGGTGATGTCATGCGCCTTCTTCTGCCAACATAAATATTTGACTTTTTCTGACACTCTAAACAGAAGATCAACCCAATAAACTTGATCTAAACTTTTCATTTGAACCTCAAGATCTTTCATTATCAGATCTCCTAAGTTTCCTGGTAATTTTGATAAATAAGAAACTTTTTGAGCAAGGTCATTGAACATATTAGCTTTAAAGACTCTAGCCATAAAATCTTTACTAAATTGATCTAAATATTTTAGATCTTTTAATTCCATATGGCTAAGGTCAGTCAATAGCTGTTTCTTTTCATCTACTGGTTCTGGCACAAACTGAGTTTTCAACAACATTTCTAATGTAGCTAAACCAGCTTCCATGATCGCTATTCTTTCTGCTTCTGAGCCTCCCATCCACCAATCAAACACAATTCCTGCCATCCTTTTTTTTGCTAGAATCATGATAGACACATTGTCTAACTTTGTTGTTACCTGCATTTGATATAAGGCTCCTATCCAGATTCTAATAGACTCTCCTGGATTGGATGAGTTATCTAGATCTAGAATGTAACCACTAGAATTTGTAGCAAACAAATCTTCTTCGATTCTAGGATACTTAACAACTTCTTTCAGGATGTGAGCTTTATTTTGATTTTTTATTGATGGCATAATAAAGGATGGAAACTTTATTGCCGCTTGTTCTAAAGTCATGACTTCCTTCTTAGATTCAAAAGGTTTTTCTAACTTGCTGTAAACTCCCCAGAAGCATATCCACTTAAATTTCTTAACAGACGTTCTAACCAGAGATATGAGTAAAATGTTCATAACCTGTAAATATTCAGTTTTTGAGATTCCGGGAAAAAGCCCTGCAGATGATAGTTTTGCCACTTTTGTAGATAGATTTAGAATTTTAGAAAATCATGCAAGCTGTGTGACAGATGAAATCAAGAAAGTGGTCGGTTTCAGACTAAGGAGAAATTGGTGGATCAGAAGATGCCAAGCATGGCAGTCAAAGAATTTGGGCATATCTTTAGGCCTTGATGAAAATTTTGTAAAAGTCTTTTCCTTACCAAATATGAAGGTTAAGCTTTTCTTCAGAAGCTTATCTGATTTATGGTCTAGTGTATACACAAAAGAAATGATCTGGACACTCAGAATTTTGAACTATTATCAGATCATAGGAAGTGTTGATTTTGCTCTAAGTCTTTTCACAGGCGCCAAGATTTTGGATCTAGAAGAAATTCCCATAAAAGAAGAAATGATAAAATATATGCTTTCTTTAAGAATTCCAGATATATTTGAAGAACTTGAATCCTCTTTCCTTCTTGTTGCTCTTCATACAACAATTTTAGATTTTCATTTATCAATTCTACTTGTTGTCCTAAATTATCTAGAACATCTTCGGCATGAGAACACCAAGTAGTCAAATAATACCCTACTTGATAAACCTGCTCCAAATCATTAGGATCTTGAGAGTCATGTTCTAGCAAAGGTGCACTATCTGCTCTTGTAGCGGGTTGTTTTGACAATGATGAAGAGACACAAAATTTTGTTTTTGGTGGCCATTTTCCCCCTCTAACAAATCTTTTGTTAGCATACTTATATTCTTCCATAGGTGGAAAAGTATGTACATGAGTTCTAAACATTTTATTTACAGCTAAAAATGGTTTTTCTTCAGGTATATACAACTGTTTTTCAGACCGGGGTGTACTTGTGGAAGTAGAAGGTTGTTCCTCTGGTATGGTCAACTGTCTGTAAAAAGACTTTCTTCCACTTTGGACTGGACTTTCTACTGGTAATACATGTTTCTCTGGCAAGACTATTGGCTTAGGAATTCTTGGGTAAATAGACTGATTTGGAATAATTTTTACCCCTCCATCTTCAAGAGCCAATCTTTTAATTTTACTGCTTGCATTATCTGAAGCCAAAGACTTATATTGGATGTACCAGTGATCGGGTAGTGTTTCCTTATCATAATGCACACCTTCAATCTGTGCATTTCCTATCCCGACTGTCACACAATCTTTCAACACCGGCTGTTTTAGTTTAGGATGTACTGTATTTGTTAACTGAAAGGAAGTTTGAACAATTACAGACAAAAATTCACTTTCATCTGCCATAGACAATCCTTGTACTCCTATCAAGGCTTTCCAACATTCTTTAAGATGAATATCTGTCAGACTGATAGCATAATCAGGATAAATTGTTCCATACTGACAACCAGACATCAGATTTCCAAGTATTGTTCCTATTCTGGCATGATCATATTCATTGTGCCTTGAATCAAACAATTCTGCTATGCAGGGAGTATTTAATCCATGTCTAAACAGAGGAGCCAAACCAATCCTTATTGCTCCAAAATGTAAATAGTGAAATCTTCCTTCCTTAGCATATTTTCTAAACTTTTTTATTTCATCTTCTGAGAATATATTTAATCCTATTATCTGTACATGTGGACCTTTAATTCTGATCTTAACTTCAACTTCTTTGAAGTAATATTTCTTTGAAAGCTTAAACATCATTGGAACCGGATAGACTTCTTTAGTATCTAAGGCAGGAGGGTTCCAGCTTTCAGGATCTTCAACTTGTTCATGTTCATTTATATCTGACTCAACAGATCTATTTTCTACTTCTGATATCGATCTTTTATCTATGGTAGAAAAGGATCTCAAAAATCTAGCCATAATGGACTGATACAATCTATTCCAGAAGTCGACTGAAGGAGCTTTTATCTACTCAGCACAATGTAAAACAAAGATACTTTTCGAAGGCTTCCTGGCTTTCTTCAGATTCTGTCTATAGAATGTATTTCGTCACAAAAATATTTTCCAAGGAACGGGATATGGCTCTGATACCAAAATAGGGGGTGACCGTTCAACAGAGCAATTTATCATTCAACAGAGTATAAAACAAGATGAAGCTGGTATACAGAACTTACTTCTTAAAATCTCGCAGCTTTCTGGAAATAAAAGTCTGACTCTCTAGCTCTTCTCCTCAGGGAACATGCACGAGTCTCCCACAACCTCTCTCTATGGGTCTTTCCTCCAGCGCCTTACAGTTCAACCTCTTTCGGATTTCAGAAACTATCCTCAGACGTGCAGAACTGTCCTTAGACAGACGGCCCAGTAGGCTTCGATATTAATAAAAAGCAAGAACAAAATACAAAGCTTATTACAACAGAAGCGTCTCAGAGTTCATTACAACACACATGCTCTCACTCGAACGATGATGGTTGAAATTGTAGTGCATTCAAATATTTAACTTGAGCTATTGTAGTAAATGTCATACATTGTCTCTCTTTCTCTCTAATATTAATAGTAGCTTTCTCCAAAGTAAATCATTGTGACTTATGGAGTGTTGAACCCTAGGTAAGTTTCAATTGTAGCTATTTTCTATTACCTTATTTAGATGCAAAATTACTAATGATGTTGAACGATGGAAATGGGAATAATAAGAATGTAGTCAATAAAAAATAATTTATATTTTCAATAAAAAAATATTTGAGGTAAGTGAACATTCTATTTAAGATGAAAATTCAATTATTTTGTTCAAGGTTGAATCACCGTAACACATAAATCAATGAAAATCGTTAATAATTGTTTTGTTCATACACTAAAATCAATGCACAATATTAATCTATTTTTTTTTTAAATTAATGTAAATAATATATCTTGTTACATCAGATCAGAAATCAACATCTACATTGAAATCAATATATCTCGTGCAAAACATCTACATTGAAACCAATGCATCCAATGCAAGCAATCAAATAGGATTAGAAATCAACAACTACATTGAAATCAATGCATACAGTGAAATCAATCAAACAAGAATAGCAATTAACAACTCCACTGAAATCAATGCATCTATTTTAGTGGAAAAACAAAATATTCATAGCTTTCTAAATCCAACTTCTTTTACATTTTTAAAAATACTTACTCTTCTTCTATGGTTAATAATGTTCAATATTATATAATACTGTATAATATATGTTTTTTTCTTTGTGTGTATCTTTCTTCTTCCCTCTCTCTCTCCCCTCCATCTTTGTGTCTATCTCCCTCTCTCTTCCTCTCTTCTCCCTTCCATCCCTCCCCTATCCATCTCTCTCTCTCTTTTTCTTTCTCCCTACCATATATATCTATATTTCCCTCCATATATCCTTGTTTGTCTCTCTATCTCACCCCCCCAAATACACACACATACACACTCTCTCTCTCCATACATATCTATCTCTACCCCCCTCCCTCTCTCTATATATCTCTTCTTTCATCTCTCGCCCATCCATCTATATCTCTATCTCCCTATGTCTCTCCTTCTTTGTCTCTTTATCTCACCACCCAAACATACACACATTCTATCCATATCTCTCTCTCTCTTTCTATCCCTCTTCCTCTCTCTCTCTCTCTCTCTTCCCCTCCTCTCTCTCTCTTCTCCTTCTCCGCCTCTCTATCCTTATCTCTCTTCCCTCCCACTCTACTCTTTCCCTTACTTTCTCTACATATATCCCTTGTCGCTCCCTCTCTCTCTCCAACTTCATCTTTCTCTGTATTTCTTCTTCCCTTCCTCTTTCTCTCCTTCCAACTCCACCTCTCTCTCCCTCCTTCTCTATTTCTCTCTATCAAGTCCTCTCTCTCTTCCTTTCTCTCTCCCCCTCTCTCTTACACCTCCCTCCTTCTACCCCCCCATCACTCTCTCTCTCTCCCCCCAACTTTGTCACTATCTCCCTCCCTCTCATATTCTCTCTCCCCCCTACATCTTTATGTCCCTCTATCTCTCTCTTCCTCTTATTCCCCCCTCTCTCTCTTCCCTCTCTCCTCTCTCGCTCACTCTCTCTCCATATCTTGCTTGTCACTCCCCCTTTCTATCCACCTTTACTCTCTATGTATTTTCTCTTACCTCCCTCTCTCTCCCCCTCCAACTCCATCTCTCTCTCCCTCCCTCCTTCTCTGTCTCCCCTCCTCTCTCTCTCTCCATGCTCCAGCTATATCACTATCTTCCCCCCCCCATCTCTCTCCCCCCTCCACCCCCCACCCCCCCCCCCCCCCCCCCCCCCCCCACATGTCTCTCTCCACCTCCCCCCCACCCTCTCCTCCCCCCCCCCCCCCCCCCCACGGGAGCTTCACTGGGGAAGAAATACCATACCACGTGAATTCATATTGGGGTATATATATTGAGGAGAAAATGACATAATATATTGAACCTATAATAGGAGGTAAAGAGTTTTTAAATTGGAGAATATAAAAAATGGAGCTCAAAATTAATGAAAAAATATAAAGGGGTATAAAAAATGGATACCTACAATATATAGTGGGAGTAGGGGTGTTTTAAATTGGGAAGGTGTATTGGGTTCATATTGGTAGGGGGTTCAATAATGTGACTTTTAGAGGCATTTTCTAATATGTAGTCAAATTAAGGGTGTTGTTTAGTATGCCACGAACGCATGTTCTGTCATAGGTTCATTGAGTGAATCTCCCGTGCTCCCCTCGTGTCCATAATATTGAGAATTTCCACTCTATGTAATCACTAATATATGTAAGGTCTAATAAAATAATTCTTATAATGGACATGATTATTATTATAATACATTGGAATAATAATAACCAATGTTATTGATTATTGTACCAATAATAATATGTCACCTTTACATTAATAATAATATTGTTATATTTACATTAATAATAATAATGTTAACTTTATATTATTGATTATTATATCAATAATGTGTTAAAGAAACAAAATATGTTATAGAAAAACAAATTTCTTGTGATAAAATTGGTAGCTCTATGCCTTACATTTTACATTTTACATTACATTCTACATTTATATATCTTTTAGTTTGAATATTAATTAAAGCATATGTAGCCGACATTTAATTTTGATTGATTGATTTTTATTTATTATTTTTTTCAGACATTTAAAAAATGTTGACACGCAATCTTTCTTACATTATGCCTACAAATCTCCACCATACTAGGCCATAGAGCGTCCCTCAACACAAAAAACCTAGATCCATCCCAACTCCAAATCTACCAGTCATTGAGAGGTATCAAATCTCTTTACACTCTAAAAGAGCTTTTCATATCAACATATTTGATCTCTCTCTGCTTTTCGTAATCCATAATTAAAATGGATCTAGGGCAGTTTAATTATTATTTAAAATTATATTTATTAATTTTAGGCTTTTTTTTCTTAATTTTATTTTTTTATGTTATTTTTAGTTTTATTTTATTTTGATGGAATCAAATGTATATAGGACATTACATTACAACATCTCTAGCATACTGGGATGGAGATTGTCTCTTAATGCAAAAACTATATTTGTGTCATACTTGTTAATAATTATTTTATTTTCTCTTGATTATTGTTTGACAAGTTCTTAGTTAATTTGAGAAAAAATATGTTGTTACAGATGTTATTATGAAGTTGACGTATGCCTCATGGAACAAAAAGGCCTTGCAAAAGGCGTTACCATAATAATTTTATCTACTATGGATATGTATGTTATTTTACTAATGGAATATATCTTAAATCAACCTCCATACTCAATATACTTGATGCATGATTTATATGCTTATTTATTAAACTTCATAATTGTAAAATTAAAGGTTAAACCTATTCCCCCTTCCTCCCATCCCTTTCTTTTTTAGTGATTATGCCATTTTAGATGTTGCATAATTATCAGGAAAATATTATGTAAGAAATTCTTTTAATGTTATAATATTGGGTAAAATTATTATAAAAAAAAAAAATCTCTGTAACACCCAAGTAACCGTCCAATTGGGGTAAACATGTGATGAGAAGTTACTATGATATGATTTGAATCCCTATGTGTTAGTTAAGGAAGTGGAACCGACTGAACACATCACACAGACCTTCCACATCAACAAAAGAACTCCCAGGAGCCATCCCAACCACTCGTAACCAGCCCTTAGGTCCCACTAAAGTTTTATACCATTAAACCCCCATATGCTCCCTTAATATGGACAAGCATGCGTCAAGGAGGCTCCAAACACTCCGATAGGATGGGTATGCATGCATATGGGGACTTTTCTCCTCAGAACTATGCCTACGACTCTGGTATTTGTGCCACTTTTTGAGGCCTAAAGTCGAGGTCACTGCTTAGAATTCAATGACAAGCTCAAAAATGAATTTACACAACAAAACAATGATGCATTTGCAACAATATTGACAAGGACTAGACTAGACCCCTACTAGTCATGACAGTCATTTTGTCAAACATGTCACAAATATGCAACCTACATGTTTAAACAAAAAATCTGAGCATAGGGGTCTCATACTTACGTGATAATCACTAAGAAGCATTGATTCCTTAACATAATAGCTACAATTTCAACTATTAGGCCATAGATACATTGTTCATTCATTTACAAGTAAAAACATGATGAGAGCCATACAGAGCCACTATCATAATACATGTTCATAACCAACATAATAACAATAGAAATACCAAGGAAACAAAAACCATACAATCCACATATAAACCAATACAATACTCATGAAATAACAAGGAGAAATAACCTCATATTAATGATGCAAAGGTCAACCAAGTTCGGGACTTCCACGAACCACTTGACCATAGACATGGCTGAGCCAAATCTCTCTTCAGCCAGTCACCCTCATGCCATATTCCAAGCATGAATGTGGGATCAAATAAAACACATCAATCACAACCATGCAAGGATTCCAGAGGCCAAACCACCTCAACCCATAAAATAGTGATTCCACCTCACAGTCGGACATCACAAACCATCACCAAATTGGTCTCTACCCAAGCCTGCTTGGGCTTGAGAGAATTTGCTCCAACCGAGGCTCTAGGAATAATAACTCAATTCTCTAGTGTGTTTGTCCAACAAAGGCTCCAGGATTAGTAGTTCAACCCACCAAGGGCTCCAAAGTGGTTTTCCAACAAAGGCTCTAGGAATAGTAACTCAACCCAAGTTGTTACAGGGCTCTAGAGTGTTTTCCCAACCATGGCTCCAGGAACTAGTAACTCAACCCAAGCTAAAGAAAACATGAGAACCAACCAAAAAAACAAAGAAATGAACCCACAACACCATGACTATCTAGGAAATGGCAAGGCTAGGAAAATCCACTGTCAATCCAAGTAATCTTCCATGCCAATGCCAAATCATGACCAATAAACCACATGCATATGACATGCATGCCAAAAAAAGTGAGGAAAGCATACATGCAAATCAGTACCAGCAAGAAAATCCCATTGTAGCTGTTGATCCTGATCTCCTCTTCCACCTTCCTTCTCCTCCTTTGCCTTCTTGCTCCAAAACTCCAAGTATGCCACACTTCTCCAAGAGAGCCCCAAGAAAACTCTAAGTGTCCAAGAGTATGAGAGAGAGAAAATAGAGAGAGAGCTCCAAAAATGAATTGACCAAAATTCTCTGAATTGATCCTCATAAGCCTTTTTATTAATGAGGCCTCTATTTTATTCATTTTCCATTATTTTCATTTAGTTTTCTCCTCACATGCAACCTGTGACCTTTCACCTCCATTTTCTCCTAATTTCCATTATTTTCATAAATAAAATGTCAATAAATGCCATTTTTCCTTTCCAAAGCCTTTTCCATTTCCTTGGACAATTTCTTAGCCATTAATCAACCACAAGTGATCCCCATCACTATGATTTTGCCCAACATTAAGCTTGGAATATGTGTCTTGTGACCATGGTTATTATTTTTCCTTTATTAACTTTTATTACATGGATTTTTGGCCAAGACTATTACAGAACCATCCCCCTTGGGGGAACACTATCCTCAGTGTTCAAAAACACCTACAACCAACAAGGCTACTGTAAGCAAAATATACTGCCCTTGGAGCTTTATAACTTATTTCTTTGTAGTATTTGCAATGATCTTCCTGTTGAGAAGAAAACTAATCATGATAACATAATAAGTATAACATCATTATGACATGAAACCCATACCTCTTATTGGAGATTTATAACATAGCTCATGGTAGTATTTACATCCATATACATATGTACATATACCAAACATCACCAAAAAATGTACCAAAAACATATACCAAATACATTTACCAAAACATTTGCTCAACCAACGAATAAGGAAGGATACATAGCCTTCATTTGATCTGCCATCTCCCATGTAGCTTCATTAGGCCCAAAGTTATTCCATTGCACTTTAACCTACTCAATTTCCTGGTTCTGGAGCATGAGCATATTTCTCTGCAAAATTCACTGCATTTTTGGTTAGAATTCTCCTTCTGGATCAACCCACAATACAAACTAGTCAATCACATGATCAACATCTTTAACATACCTCTTAAGAAATAACACATGGAAAAAATCATGGACTTTCACTATGGGAGGCAGTGCAAGTTGATAAGATACTGAACTAATCCTCTTAATAATCCTGAAAGGTCCACAAAACTAGGGTGTTAGCTTGGTACATGATCCATTCCACAAGGAGCTCTTCTTTGGTTTGATGCACAAGTACACCTGTTCCCCAACTTAGAAATCCTTTAACAACCTATTCCAATCTGCATATCTCTTCTGCCTATTGTGTGCTGCTTTCAAATTCTTCTTGATTACCTGAATTTCCTACTCCATGTCTATAAACATGTTTAGTCCAATCAACACCCTCTTCACTAGATCGCTCCAACTGATGGGATTATTGCAACTCTGCTCATACAATGCTTCAAATAGACTCATCCCCAGTGAATCATGGTACCCATTGTTGTAAGTGAACTCTACCAGTGGAAGGTACTCTTCCCACTTCTGTTGTTGATCCATCACATACATCCTCAACATCTCCTCCAATATCATGTTGACCCTTTTTGTCTGTCCATCTATATATGGATTTTAAGTTGCACTGAAGGTGAAATTTGTGCCCAAACCTACAAATAAATCCTTCCAAAACTTGGAAGTGAGCTTCGCATCCTTGTCAGACACAATCTTCTTTAGAACTCCATGAAACTTGACCACGTCCCTGATGAATACCTATGCTACATTACTCGCGGAGAATGTAGACTTCACTCGAATGAATTGCGCTACCTTTGTCAACCTATCCACCACTACCATGATGGATCATGTTGTCTCACTGTCCTCAGAAAACCTATGAGAAAGTGCATGGAAATGACCTCCCATTTCCATTGTGGAATTAGAATCAACTGTAGCAGTCCACCTAGATGCTTACACTTTGCCTTCACCTGCTGATAATCCAAGCACCTAGCCACAAAATCTTCTACATCTCTCTTCAAATTTAGCCAATAATAAAATTTATTCACTGTTGTTAGTGTCTTCTGTTAACTTGGGTGACTTGAATATGGTTTCACATGAAAATCCCTTAAGATCACCTTCTTGATCTCACTGCTATCTGGCACATATATCTTGTCCCTAAATCTAGCCAATCCATCTGCCATGAGATGATAGTCCACATACTATGTAATTGCATTTGTACTTGTACCTGTACCACTACCTGTACTTTTTTGCAACTTGTGCACAATCCCCATATACCTATCATTCTACTTACCTACTCAAGATCCTATCATGTAAATATGTCCCATAGGAGCTCATAGATGCTATGTGATTTACCTATATCTACCTGCTAAGAGAATCTGCCACCCTGTTCTCTTTACCTTTGATATACATGATCTCAAAATCGAACTCACTAATTGTGGCCAACCACTAAGCCTGCCTACCATTCAGATTCGGTTGGTCAAATAGATACCACAATCCATTGTGATCACTCATCAATACAAATCTCCTACCAAGAAGATAGTGCCTTCACATCTTCAATGCATGTACGATCGTTGCCAACTAGAGATCATATGTCGAGTAGTTCTCCTCGTGCTCATTTAGTTTCCGTGACTCATAGCATACCACGTGACCATCCTTCATAAGGACTCCACCAAGTCCTCTCTTGTAAGCATCAGTACATACTACAAACTCTTTGCCTAGATTTGTAATCTTTAACACTGGTACATGTGTCAAAAATTGCTTGAGCTGCTCAAAACTAGCCGCACACTCCTCTGTCCATTCAAATTTCCTACCTTTCCTCTGCAATGATGTGATAGAATAAGCAATTTGTGAGAAGTTCCTGATGAAACTCATGTAATAACCTTCTAGACCCCATGAAAGATATCACCACATCCACATTCCTGTGAGCTTCGCACTCCATGGTAGCTCTTACCTTTACTGCGTCCACTGCTATACCATCCTTGGAAACCACATGTCCCAAGTAGTGTACCTTTTTCTGAAAGAAACTACACTTGCTAATCTTAGCATACAATTGATTCTCTCTCAACGATCTCAAGACTGTTGATAAATGCTCGACATGATCTTCTTTATTTTTTGAATATACCAATGTATCATCAATGAACATAATAACAAACTTGTCCAAATACAGATGCAACGCATTATTCATCAAGAACATAAAGTGTTGGTGGATAAAAATTCCCTAAAGTAAGGGTTGACAACCTCAATAGATTGAAGGCAGATAATTAACAAGAAGCATATGTTCAAGCAAGAAAAGTATAAAAACTAGCAAAGTTGGGTTTGAGAGGAGTAACTGTAGGTCCTACGTTCGATGTCAAACTCATAGGGTCCAAACCCTCTGCTTCTTCCCAAGTGAGTAGAGTTCCAACACAGTTCAAAGAAGCATATACATAGAAAGTAGTTCAAAGTTCGTGCATAATAAACATGTTAGAACATCAAACATGAACATATAAATGATGACATAGTACAGATGAATCATAAAAAAATGAGATCATAACATATAGAAAACTAGATAGAGCTTCTTTATTGATATCATCAAAGAGTAGTGGAGAGATACAACCTGATCCGACCATGACACTAACAAAACCTTCCTCCAGATCTGTCTAGCCCAAGCCTCAAAGATTATCTCTCAAGAATGTGAAAAAGGATTCCATATAATCAAGGATGAGTATCTATGCAAGGAAACATGGGTTTCCTATGACTGGGAGTGTAGGAGGCATAAGAAAAATCAGACTTGATCTGGGGACCGAAATGACTATAATGTCGATATCCGATCTCCTTGATTTCATTAGGCCTTCCCATGAGGTGTATAAATACAACCAGAAATCAGTTCATTCAGTTAGGACACAGGCTCCTGTAGGTTGGATTTCGGTGAAACCTGTAAACCCCACCCAAAAAATAGGATATTATTTTATTTTTTCATATTTTACATAATATATGGGGGTTTTTTATTAGGGTACTCACGTGCGAATGCACTTTTTAAAGAGCAGAGTCACGCATGGAATTCAAAATATTGTTTTTAATAAATGATCAAGTCTGTATGGGAAAGGGCTGCCCAAGGCCTAATCCAAATTTAAATAGGAATGCAAAAGATTACAGATATAACCATAAATACAAAGATTCAGTAGAAATAACACTTCATTTCATTAATATCAATTATTGAAATATGCTTACAAACAAAATGGAAATAGGACTACCTCGGGCGATGGTAGCTTATCTCTGAGAAGAGGTTTGGCGGCTACATGCCTCCAAACTGTGTTACAATGAGGCTCAAAGGCATATTTATTATTCAGAAATAATGGAAAACCCTAAACATCCAAAAACCTAACCCTAGGAGATGAAGCACCAAAACTGTGGGCCCCGTTTGGGTAAATTGGTACATCAACTTCCCGGGGTCATAACTTTGGCATACAATCTCCGTTTGGCTATCATAATACCTCATTTCGAAAGATCTCAAAGAGAAGGCTGAAAATAAACTAGTAAGCCAATTTGGGATGTTTCTAGTCTCTCCATTTTCCCTAAAAATGCTATTTAGGGCCTCAAAATGGCTTCGGAAGTTCAGGACCTAAAAAATTGCCAAAAATAGTAAACTATGCTACAATTAAGGAAACTGAAAAACTGAAAGAGACAGTGTTGGGGGTCCAAGTGGAATAGGCAGGTGGCCATCAATATCCACCTAGATCAAGGCCATAACAAAGCATCAAAACTACAAGAGTGTTGAATGATGCTAGAACAAATGCCCCCTAATATATGTGATCAGAATGGGTACATGATGGCTGACATGTATAAATTACAAAGAGAGATCATTTGAGGACCTAAGAGGATATCACTAGATTCCAGCCCATTGAATACCCATGGAAGGAGTTAGAAAGAAGACTCATGTCTGAGGAAGGCATACCCATGCTTGAATATATAAATCATGTTTGTTGATCAAGTATAGAGTGGATCCAACATGTATACATAAGTGTATAGAGGAGACTAAAGAATACATAGTACACTACATAGTGGATCATCCGATCATAGCCGTAAAGGAACACAATGGAGGTATGTCTCAATATCACATATAGAAGAAAATTTTATCAATGATGCTCGAAGAATGTGTGATCACTGATGCTACATAACTGATCCTCATAATAGTACCAAGTCATATAGGTGGAATAGTGGTACTGCATAAACTCAGGTGTCAACATACAGGATGCTACTGTGATGAATTGCAACATATAAGGGTGGCTGGTAACACTACAAAAAATTGAAGGAGCTGACAAGTGAACCAAGATGCTAACACAACCCAAGGTCTTCACCGACCACAGATGGTACATTTCTACACTATGGGAATAAATGAGTTGAAGTCGACCATGTGAGAAATTGTTTGATTACCAGTCATTGATGTATACCGTTAAAAAACGTGAGACAACTCATCGATAATGATGATGAGAGTCAAGGTACCCCAGTACAATCTAACAAGTGCGAATAAATGTGTTGAAGTCAAACACTTGAGAGAATCTATCAATCAGGAGACATTGATGTATTCTCACTGTCGATAGCAAAGGAGTCTGCCACTAATGAATCCAAACCCTAAGGCACTCAAAAGAGGAATATAGATCTTGTTCCCAATGCAATGAGTTGGAGTCGATGGGAAAAGATATACTAGAAGGAAGGCATTAAGGAATCCCACATAAACCAGTGCGAGTGTAACCCGCAGGCCAGTAATTTGGAAGAACTCGGATGAAAAGAGATGAAGTAACCATTCCGAAATACATTTCTAGTGTACAAAATATGTGGCTAGCACACAAAATAAACCATATGAACCAACTAATAATGAGAGTTGACATAGAGGTGAGGAATCCACCAATAGGGTCAAATGGAAACCAAGGTATTGCATGAATCCCAGTGTGTGATAATGTAAGATGACGTCGAACACAACGAAAACTAATCAGTCAAAGGCCCATGATACTAATCAATGTTGAGCACAAGCTCACCTATGAATGATTTAAATAGGGCTAGGGTGCTGCTCTAGGCCTAATCTCAGAGAAATTTGTCAGAGTCGATAAGAGTAGACCTGCCAGTAAGAAGTCAATGAAGACCTTCTTAACCAGCACAAGTGAAGGACTAAATAATTGATGTGATACTGAAGATAACTTGCCAGACCAGGTATGGTTGAATGAAAATGAGTCAAGAGACATTGTAAAATTGCTAACACAGGCTGACCTCCCTTGAGCAAAAGCACAACTTAAATGTGACTATATGGAAGCATAAAATAACTTTGTATAAGTTTGTGATACTGGATGCATTAACAAACTCTCCATATGATTAGAAGAAATAACCAACCAGAGGATGACTGAATCAAGAACAAGGTTATGGCTCTCCTAAAGTCAAACTAAGTCCCATCCCAATGGATGAAAGACTTGTTTTCAGGGTTACACAACTCACTCTTGCTACCATCAAATATGGAAATAACTGTCCCTTTCCTACTCTTTTTGGGAATATATAATTTTTTATTTTATTTTCCATATTTAAAGTATGAAAAATAAAAAGAGAATCCCTATAGTACAGTGGAAAGAATGAGTTTTAAGGGCAGATGCACTAGTTCCTGGGACTGGAACATTCCTATGCTCAATGCAAGGTGGCAAATACTGGTCATTAACACTCAAAGGAATGTTCTTTCCACAGATAAAAGGTGTCAATTTGTAGAAGCTAATGAATGCAGGGATTGAACTTGTAGAAAGGTCATGGTCAAACGCGGATTATACATGAGTCCAAGTGAAGCCAACTTAAGGCCAAAAGGGTACAATTAGTCAATATGGAATGAGACAGTATAACTTAACGCATGGGAGCCTCTAGGGTATAAAGACAGAATGATAGTGAAGAATAAGAGGAATGAGGCTTCATCGCAAAGTCATGGCAAGACTAAAGAAGACTTCCAAGCCTAAAAAATTCTTGTAGCATGGGAAACATATGCTAGCAAGGATCTAACTAGGAAGCCCATGGAAGGAGTGGCTCTACCACTTTTTTATGATTTTATAAGATGGCGAGTGAAAGTGGTTTTAAAATCACAACATAATGGGGTCGACCTTGTGGAAAAATATCACTATATGAGGTTAAGATGCATAATGCAGTGGAAGAAGTGATATGTCCTAACCTATATGCTAGTGATGAAAACAATACATGCCACGATAGGTTTGCAATCATGGAGTCGAAGTGGTGAAAAAATTTCACAAATTTTTCATTTACCTTGGAAAACAACCTGACCCAGCACTTCAAGACAAAATGTTAAAAATTTCCTGAAATAATAAAGTAAAAAATTATGCACTTTATAAAAGTGGTGTTATAGATATTTTTGGGCACTGCAACCCCAAGCATAAATGTCCATAAACCAAGGGCTCCTAAGTCCCTAAAGGTGTTGTTCCAACCCCTAAAAGAATAAGGTCAACTGATTACAGCATCTCCCAGAAGTTCTCCACGAAAAACTACTCAGAACTGGTCAAAACTGGACCATTTCACCTGCTCCATAGGAAAAGTGTGTTTCATCCCACCTAAATACACACAGTAGGTGTGTTGCATGTCAAAAAGCCCTTCTATGGGGTGCGATGGGCGAGAAGGGACAAATGGCAGGGTCAATCCGCAAGGTGGAGAAGCATGGAATCTTCCAGAAACTTCTCCTATGACACTTGCCTCTCTGAATTCTACCAGGGATGAGTAAGAGATCATCAATCTCCAAGTGGAATCAAGAACTGTTAGAGAGAAGACATTAATCAAATCTCAAGCTGACTCGCTTCCCTTGCAGACATCTATATATGGATCCCTCATCCCAGAGATCTGGAGGCTGGAATTTTGTATCTTGAAAGGAAGTGTTGCTGGTTTCTTGGTGCAATATCATAGTGTTGGGTGATCTAAGCTTTTCATGAGGTGAAGAAGGGCTTCCTGCTGAGAGGATGATTCTGGGTCAGAACAATTGGTTGTAATTCTCTTGGCTCTTTCTTGATTATCAATAAAGTTATTCAAGTTTTCCTCCATACTCTTGTATGATTTATGTTTTATGCATTTGTATGGTCAATTTACATCTGATCCTATATTGTTTATGATAATAGATCTATGTTCTCGTATAGTGTTATGCTGCTTTGATTCTACAGGTACTCTATGAAGCTGGGTACGCAAGAAAGTGAGCAGCAAAGGACTATCAGAAGAGAGAGGAATCGAGCAAGGAACCAAGCGCAACATAAAGGTTGGTCTCCTTTATTCTTCTCTCATCTATCTCTCATAAAGGAAAACGAAAGTAGTTTTAGTTTGTTTGTTTCTAAGGTAGCTACCAGCCTTAGTGGGATTAGCAGCTCTGCATAGACACTATTCCCGGTAACAAGTGGGTTTTAAAATTTTAATATAAAAGGACATTTTGACTCACCAAAACTTCATTTGAACTTGCAAGTGTTGAGAGCTTGGGAGCAAACTTGGGAAACTCCATTTCACTAATCTACTCAACCAATTCATCAACCAAAGCTTCCAGGTAATTCTAAATTCAAAATCTCATCCATTTGATTTCATTTTAAATGGATTCATTCAATTTTAACTATAGGATTTTGTTTTAGAAATTGCCTCTATGTGTATGTGAGTTGGATCTTTGGAAACCGTGTATAAAAATTCATACACGTGGGTTTCCAAAGGAAAAGATGCTTGTATACATGACTGTCTCTTTAATAAAGTGGCGTACACATAGAGGAGAATAAAAAAATTGATTTCTAATGGATGAATTCTATCAAATTTGCAGGATGGAAATCATTTGGAGAGAGAGGGAGCACAACGATGTTGAAAATGAGGTTTTAAATGATCCTTTGCCATTGGATGCATTGAGAGGATGTGAATTGCTCAAGTTTTTTATGATACCAAATATGAAAACCCAAACTTGATTGTTAGAGATGCTTATTCATTACTGGTATCCAAAGCAAGAGATATTTATGATTGATATGATGCCCTTAAATATTGAGGTGGAAGATATTTACTTCATCATAGGACTTTCCTGAAGAGGGGAAGCAGTTGATCTGAAAGAGAGGGCTCAGGGAGGCCTGAATGTTTCATATTACATAGGTCTCTACTATACACCAGGGACAGACAATGTCAGGTCACAAATTTCGATCAATAATGTTATGAGTCTACCAATTAAAATTATCCTTTTTACCATTGCTAGGGTAGCAGGTTCAACAACACTACATCAGGTCTCTTGTCCTGCCATGTTCTTGGCGATAAAGTACCTTTGTTCAATCGTATTTGATTGGTGAACAATGCTCTTGGTCTACATGAAGAAGCAATTGTCTTCAGTGAGACAAGGGAAAACAAAGAATTTTGGCTATGGAAACATACTTTGTTCATTTTTCTTTGAGAGATTCCCAACACTTCGACCCAGAGTGTCTACAACCATTAGCAGTCCCAGGGATCCGAGGATGGCTAGATGGGTAGACTTGATCAAGCAACTTGGTGGAGGCGAAGTCACTTGAGAATCATTTGACAATGAGTTCTTCCTCTAGTTGGAGCATTAACAAGTCATAGCTATAGATGACTACCATTATGAAGGAATAGATTATCAAGAGGAACCAGATCTGGCACTTACCAAGGGTGGTACATGGGGCGATATTGATGAATTTTTTAAATTTTTATGTTATTTGATTTTTATTTTTTTTTGGATTTTAAATATGATCTTAAGAAGTTAAAATTATTTTTCCATGAAACAAAAATCTTACAAGATTATTTGATCATGATGCATATGTTGGACCAGTGAGACCTGAGGGTCCACCTAGGCACATGCGTCGCGACAAAGATGGAGAGAGAGAAACAACAGAGTCTGAGAGAGTTCTTCATGTAGTCTAGAGGAACTTGGAGAGTTTGACTTGCCAGGTTCCCATGGTAGCTGTAGAGGATCTCCTTGAAGACATTCAGAGACAAGTGGTAGTAGTACCATGGGAGTGGGTATGGCTCTTCTGATAGGTGGCGAATGCCATCGTTCTTTATATGAGAAAACCTACATTTAGGACAGACTAAGCCTTGACTTAGATAATAAATCACATGCTCTCTATGAGCATCATCTTCCTGAACCAGAACCATAACAATGGTTGATTCTACCGCAATGAGATACAATAGGAAATCGCTTCTATAATCGGGTGGACTCAAAATAGGAGCAGAGGTTAATGCCTTTTTCAAAGCATCGAAGGAACACTTAGTGAAATAATCCCAAATAAATGGAACTCCTTTCTTCAGTAATCACATAAATCCTTTCATAATCTTGACATAATTTACAATAAATCTCCTTAAGAAATTGGCTTTTCCTTGGAGACTCTGAAGTTGACGAACAGTCTGTAGGGGAGATAGTTGAAGTATTGCCTCAACCTTGAAGGTATCAAAACCAATCGCTTCATTGGACACAATGAATCCCAATAACCAGTCCAGTGTAATACAAAAAACACATTTATTAGGGTTCAATTGGATCTTATAGTGACAGAATATTTCAAAAAACAAACAAAGGTGTTTCAGATAGAATGAGAGGTTAGGTCATCCAGATATGCCTTTATTATGTTCTTGATGTTGTAGAAAGTACAAGACATGGCCCGCTAAAAAGTAGCTCTAGCATTTTTTAGGCCAAAAAGCATCTTCTTGTATGCAAACGTACTTGAGGGGAAAATAAATGTTCTCTTGTGTTGTTCTTTAGGATGAATAGTTATTTGATTATATCCTGAGAAACCGTCCATGAAGGAGACTACCTCATTTCTAGCACACTCATGGATGATCTACTCGATAAATGGAGTGGGAAAATGATCTTTAGGACAAGCCTTTTCAAATCCCTAATGTCAATGTATACCCAGATTGTTCATTTCTTTTTATCAACAGGGACTAGATTCAAGACCCATTTAGTTAGAGGAACAAGGTATGTGAAGCCCACCTTAAGAAACTTTTCAACCTTAGATTTAATAGTTGCAGCTTTCATAGGATTTACTGGTCGAATATGTTGCTGTATAGGCTTAGCATTTATGTATGTCTTGATCTCATGATAAACTATTGATGGATTGATTCCAAGAATTTCTTCACAAGACCAAGAAAAAACATCTCAAAACTCCTTAAAGAGGTCCGTATAAATCTTGATTTCTTTAGGGGAACATTCAACTCCGATGAAGATATTCTCGATGATATTTGGATTCCTAGAAATGTTCACTAGAATGGTTTCCGAGATATTAGACATATTACCTTCGGAAAAAATCTGTGTTTGGGCCAAAGGATTTAGAATTTTATGAACACTTCCAATCGAATAAGGATTGAATAAATTTGATTCAAATTCATGTAAATTAGGGAGAAAATATGACCAATGATGCAAATCATCCGCCAATCTTTCTACACCAGTAAATTCTTCTAAAATTTCCACTTCAAATGTTAAGACAGTGTCATGGAAATCCATAGATGAAGTAGAGTCAACAGTCCAAACTGGAGCCATATCACCATAAAAATCTTGTGATGGGGGAGGAATGGGATCAAAATCTTCAGAATTCACAATAGATTGGTATGTGATTTCTGCTGTAGATATAGGATATTCCATTCCACCTACTGGTCCCTCTTCTAATGTGGCAATATGCGGCGGGGGGGTGTAAGGGCTAAGGATTAGAAAAATAATGAGTCTGAAAAAACCTTTTCGAGGAGCGATCCTTGAGGATGAAATGACATTAATATGAGCGATAGGAGGAGGAAGATCGAAAGTATCCATCAACGAGGAATACTTTACAAATCCCAAATTCTCGAAAGGCTGCTTTGTATTCTTCATCAATGGGATAGTAGATTCAGAAGATGCATTGGGATCATTAGGAGAATAAGCCATTTGATCAATTGTAACAATTCTCCCTTTATGAGGGAAGCATAGGATGTGGAACAATGATGAAACAATGGCATCCATTACGTAAACCAAATTTCAACCCAATAAAAGATTATAATCAAGGTTGGCATCAAATATTTCTACCTCGACATTGGCAACCTTTCCCTCAACATAGATAGGAAAGGTTGGAAGAATTACATGAAGCCTATGAGAATGACCATCGAATGCTATAAAGAGAGTAAGGGAAAGATACACCTTGATCCAACCATGACACCAATGAAACCTTCCTCCAGATCCATCCAACCAAAGCCTCAAAGATCACTCTCAAGCATGTTGAAAAGGATTCCATATAATGAAGGATGAGCATATATGCAAGGAAACAAGGGTTTCCTATTACTAGGAGTGCAGGAGGCACAAGGAAAATCAGACTTGATCTGGGGACCGAAAAGACTATAATGTCGATATCCTATCTCCTTGATTCATTAGGCCTTCCCATGAGGTGTATAAATACCACCAAAAATTAGTTCGTTCAGTTAGGCGATGAGCTCCTGTAGGTTGGATTTCAGTGAAACTTGTAATCCCTACCCAAAAGTAGGATATTATTTCTTTTTGCATATTTTAAATAATATATGTGGGTTTTGTATTAGGTTACATGCATGTGTACGTGCCTTTTAAAGGGAAAAGTCATGTATGGAATTCAATTTTTTTTTTTTTAATAAGTGATCGAGTCTATATGGGAAAGGGTTGCCCAAGGCCATACTAGAGCATCAAAGCTAGAGGAGTGCTAAATGATGCTATAACATAAAGGTAGCTAGAGAATTAGTTAAACCAAATGGAACCACAATAAACTCATAATGCCCATACCTATTCTGGAAATCTGTCTTGTAAATGTCCTCTTCTTTAATGTGTACCTAATGATATCCATATCTCAGATCAATCTTTGAGAACACTGCTACTCCCTTCAATTGATCGAACAAGACATCAATCCTCGGTAACAGATACCTGTTCTTGATGGTCACATTGTTTAATTGTCTATAATCAATGCAAAACCTAAGAGTACCATCCTACTTCTTCACATACAGTACTAGTGTGCCCCATGGTGATACACTTGGCCTAATGTACCCCTTGTCAAGTATTTCCTTTAACTGCAGCTTCAAATCTACCAACTTAGGTGTCATCCTGTAAGGTTCCTTTGTTTCCAAAGCTGCCCTTGGCACCAATTCAATAGAAAGGTCTACTTCCTTGTGAGGTGGAAACTCTGAAATATCTGCAGAAATACATCTTGAAACTGCTATAGAACTGGGTACCTTCTCAAAAGATATGCATCCTCAACCTCCTTCCCTTTGCCACTAGAAATTTGCATTGCAAATAACACACGCCCTTTCTTGTGACTACAATTGGCCTGCATAGCTATCACCATTCTAACTGATGTTGATTTCTTCTTACCACACAAGACTCTTTATTTTCCATTATCATCCAAGCACTCAATGGCTGTGTCATAACAATCCACCTTGGTTCTATGAAGGTACAACAAATACATGCCCAACAACATATTGTATTTGACCCCAACAATAATATATTCAACTGTGCTGAGGTAGGCATACCATTCAAATCAAATGTACAAGCCCTTACCCAATGATGAACTCACTTCTTTGTACCTGTAGCCAACTTCACTAACCAAGACTCTGCATGCACTTTTTTATTCAAACCACACTTATCCACCAGGTTAAGATTAATATAACTATAATTATATCCGGGGTCAATCAAAATAGAAATAAATTAATCACAAAGCTTACTGTCCATCTCAATGATAGATGCATAATGGTTTACTTGTCTATTATCTAGCACTGCATAGATCCTAGGAAGACTCTGCCCAATATCTCCCATTGTCTATGCCTCCTGAGAACTATAGATCTGCAGTCTACCACCCTTATGCTATGGACAATCTCTCCTACGATCCTCTCCTCCATAAGTCCAACACCGCACAGGCTCCTTATTCTGTTCCTCAGATCGAAGTCCTTGTCCTTTATCAGATGCATTGAACATTTTAGACAATGCTGCATTCTCTTTATTACCTATACCCTGAGGTATTGCTCGTTTCTTGTCCCATTTTCCTTTGTTCTTTGCATTACCTTTCCAGTCTGACTTAGTATCAGATCTACACTTCGATTTCTCATAGAAATGTTTTAGCTTTTGGATGGCCTCCTCCAATGATCTAGGGTCATTGAACTCAATCATGTCTTTGAATGAAATAAGTTATCCACTAATGAATCTTTGAATTTTGGCCTTCTCCTCCTTGAGCTAAGGCACATACCTCAACAACTCCAGGAATCTGCTAGTGTACTTCTCATTTGTCATGAATCCCATCTATAGCTCATAGAATTATTTTTCCCTATCATGAAAGTATCTATATAATAGGTACTTCTTCTTGAATAGTCTTTTGAACTCATTCCACGTCAATTCCTCCTCATAAATACCTCTGACATTCTTCACATCTTCCCACCAAATATTTTCTTTACCTTTAAGACTGAATGTAGCTATTCTGGATTTCATGTTCTCTGAATAGTAATGCAACCTGAATAACTTCCTCATACCAAGAAACCATGCCTCTGCATCCTATGATTTATTCATCTCTCCATCAAATGTTGGTGGATTTTATTTCTTAAACTCATACTGAAAATATCCCCTATCGCCCCTCTTGTAAGGATGATAATGATATCGATCATAATGCATATTAGAACTAGAACTAGAATAGTAACTGTGTCCATCACCTCTCCTATCCAGAGTATCCAAGGACCTGACATTTATGATCATGTCATCTCTATCTAACTTGTACCCACTAGAATACGTATTGCGATATGCCCCATTATTTTTGTCCTCCTTCTCATGGCTGATCTGAAGAGGTCCATGTCATTGTAATTATGACAAACTCTGAAGTATCATTGCATTTAAATCTGCTTGTTTCTCTTGTGCCTATATGATTATGTCATTGTTTGCCTTACAACTCCTTATTTCTACCTTTAAGATTCTCAGTGTGTCTACTAAGTCAAAATAATTCCCAACATCACGTTGCTCATCTGATCCATAGGGAGAGTTTCGGGAACTGTAGACTACCATCTTGCTAGTCACCTTTGATATTCTTCTTGCAAGGTATATCATGTCAACTAAACCAAATCACAACAAACCAATGTACCTTAGCATAATTTGGGGAGGATACCTTGTCTGCTAGATCAACAAATTGGCATAATACATTTATAACATAATCATGACAAGATATAGAAATATAACACATAAGCATATAACCATATAACCATAATTCTAGCTAGAGTCCAGACATCAATGCATGACCATATAAATTACACATACCTTGACCTCATGCATGAGAACAACCACCACATCATTGTACAGTTGACCACACATGAATACTAATGTGCATAAACAATACATAACCAGCCATACACTCATGACGACACACTCCACAACAACACCATCAACTTCCCATGATGACCTCACTGCAACCATAACCCATACCATACAAATGCAATAAGCACATGGTCTTACAACACAAGAAACACATATGAAACTAATATGAATGCATGACCAACAAACAACTCATCCATTCTAAGGGGTGAACCATGCTCTGGTACCACTCTATAACACCATCCTCCCATATCTACCCAAGTAACTGACCAATCATGGTAAACATGTGACGAGAAGTTACTATGATATGATTTGAATCCTTATGTTTAAGTTAAGGAAGTATAAGCGGTAGAACAAATCACACAAACCTTTCACATCAGCAAAATAACTCCTAAGTGCCATCCCAACCACTCAGATAACCAGCCCCTGGGTCCCACTAAAGTTTTAGACCATTAAACCCCGAAAACTCCCTTGATATGGAAAAGCATGCACCGAGGAGGCTCCAGATGCTCTGATAGCATGGCTATGCATGCGTCTGGGGACTTTTCTCCGCAGACCTGTGCCTCAGACTCTAGGATTTATGCCACTTTTTCAGTCCCAAAGCTCAGTTCACTGCCCATAACTGAATGACAGGCTCATAAATGAATTTACACAACATAACAATGATACATTTGCAACAATATTGACAAGGACTAGATTGTACCCCTACTATCCATGATAGGAATTTCATCAAACATGTCACAAATATGTAACCTACAGGTTTAAACAACAAATATGAGCATATGGGTCTCATACTTATTTGAGAATCACTAAGAAACATTGATCCCTCAACACATTAGCTTCAATTTAATCTATTAGGCCATATATACATTTTTCATTCATTTACAAGTAAAAAGATGATGAGAGTCATACGTAGCCACTGTCATAATACATGTTCATAAATAGCATAATAACAACAAAAATACCAAGGAAACAATAGCCATATAATCCACATATAAATCAGTACAATACTCATTAAATAACAAGGAGAAATAACCTCATATTAATGATGCAAATACCAACTAGGTTCAGGACTTCCAAAAACCACCCTACCATAGATATGGCTAAGCCAAATATCTCTTCAACTAGTCACCCTTGTGCCATATTCCAAGAATGAATGTGGGATATCATAAAACACAACAATCAAAACTATCCAAAGCATACAAACACCAAACCACCTCAACCCATCAAATAGTGAATCCACCTCATGGCCGTACATAAAAAACCATCACCAAATTGGTCTCTACTCAAGCCTTCTAGGGCTCCAGAGCATTTGTTCCAACTAAGACTCTAGGACTAGTAACTCAAACCAAAGTTGACAGCACACTCCAAAGCATTTGTACAACCAAGTCTCTAGGACTAGTAAATCAACCAAAGTTTTTACTCGGCTCTAGCGCATTTTTCCCACCAAGGCTCTAGGAACTAATAACTCAATCCAAGCTAAAGGAAACATGAGAACCAACTATAAAAACAAAGAAATGAACCCACAACACCATGGCTCTCTAGGAAATGAAAAGGCTAGGTAAATACATTACCAATCCAGAAAATCCTCCATGCCAATGACAAATCATGACCAATAAACCACATGCATATGCCATTCATGCCAAAACTAGTGAGGAAAACATACATGAAACTCAGTACCTACAAGAAAAACCCATTGTAGATACTAATCTCGATGTACTCTTGCACTTTCCTACTTTTCCTTTGCCTTCTTGCTCCAAAACTTCAAGTATGCCAAACTCCTCCAAGAGTGATCCAATAAAACTCTAAGTGTCTAAGAGTATGAGAGAGAGAGAATGGAGAGAGAGATCCAAAACGGAACTGAGCAAAAGTTTGTGAACTGATCCTCATAGGTGTTTTTATTAATGAGGCCTCTATTTTCTTCATTTTCCATTATTTTCCTTCATTTTCCTCCTCACATGCAACCTGTGACCTTTCACCTCCATTTTCTCCTAATTTCCATTATTTTCATAAATAAATTGCTAATAAATACCATTTTTCCTTTCCAAAGCGTTTGCCATAGCCTTGGCCAATTTCCTTAGCCATTAATCAAGGATAAGTGATCCCCATCACTATGATTTTTCCCAACATTCAGCTTAGAATACTTGTCCCTCCTTTGGAGAAACTTCCCTACCCCCTGATGGCGGTTTGGGGGAACACTCTAAAGAGGATTTTTTAGAAAAATGTCCCTGAAAAATATTGTATAGTCATAGTAAACCTAGATCGTTCATCATTAGATAACATATTTGATGGTAGATGTTATGTTAGGGTGTTTTTTTTTTTTTTTTTCCTTAGAAGGAAACCCTATTTTTTATCAAGGAATTGCTGATATATATTGGATTAGTATATCATTTTTAATCCATATCAATGATTTTATAGTGGAAAAATTGGAGGAATTTCCTTGCGGGGGTCATTTTTACTAGTGGTCCTACTTTGGAAAATTTTAGGTCAAAAACTTGTAGTACCTAGTGGGAATAATATGGCGTACAGAGGGAGGTACCCACGGGAATAATGTAATGTAAGGATGATAAATAAATGGTCCATAACTAAAAAATAAAGTGGTTAACCCATATTATGCATGGGACCACAAGTAGTTAGGAAATAGAGTTATAAGCCCATTGTATTGGATGTATGGTAATTAGAGACCCATGGTAATTACCCATGGTATTGTATGCATAAAACCTATATAGAGGCTAGAGACTCTCCATTGAGGGATGTCGAGTATTGTTTTGTATTGACAAGAATTAGCTTATGGAGTGATCTCCTTCCTTAAGGAGTAGTTGTATGGTGTTACCCTACCTTAAGGGTTTTGATATCAATAAAGATTTGAAGTTATATCATCTATCCTGTTATTTATTGGGAATATTTTTCATTGTTATATATTTGTAGGAAAAATATATTACAAGTAGTATCAGAGCACTTTCATGGGGAGAGGAGAGGTTTTTTTTTTTTTTTTTTTTTTTTTTTTTTCCATTTTTTGTAGGAATGTTTTGGGTGGCGAGTTTGTAGATCATATATGAAAATTCTAGTAAACAAATTTGCAAAAACAAATAGGAAATATGGATTCCTTGCGAAAAAATACCTAAATTTAAAAAACCAATCGGCCAAATCGGAGCCTGGATGAGGGAGATATCATTGATTTAAAATCAACTCTTTTTTTCTGATTTTCTTATGGCGACGGGAGGTTTGCAACATGAAACTGAATTTCCAGAGTGCCCAACTTGAGATTTCTATCACACAAGAAGATGAAAAATGACCATTTCATTTCTAAAAATAGGCTATAATAAGGATTTTGAGACATATTGACCGATTTGTGGCAATTTTAAATTTGCTGCATAAAGTAGGTAATTCTTTTTCAAAACCCTCATTCTACTTCATGGCTTCTACTGAGATGATTTTTACAGGACGTGATGATGGTCCCACTATTGAATAATTTATACAAACTCGCAAGTCTCAATGCCCACTAGTTTGGAGCATCTACATAGGGTATTATTTGGAAGATGAGGCTGCTATATGGTGGAAGTCACTTGACAATGAGTTTTTGAAGATGTGTCCTCCTAAAGAAATTGAAAAAATCTTTTTGGAAAAATGGTATCATACTGGAAAGAAGGAAAATAAGAAACATAAAGGGTTATTTTCTGCTGGTATCTCCTTATTATAGGTTCATGGATGTATTCAAATGGAGAAGATCATTGTGTCTATCAATCCTAGTTGCAAGCATAATTTTATCAATGTTAATGTGGCAAAAAAATTACAAGTTCCAACAAAACATATTGCAAAAACACAAGTTGATAATGAGGATGTTCAAATTTATAAAGATTTGAATATTTCTATGGATAAGTATGTGTTGCATTCTGATTTTTATACTTCATATATGGATAATGTGGATGTTGTTTTGGGATACCCTTGGATGGAACCTATGGTTTTTGTCAATATTAATGTGTAGAAGAAATTCATAGAGCTCTGGTATAAAAAGAAGAAAATTACATTGCAGGATATTTTCATTAAGAACCAGGCAAAGGCTGTGGAGTCAAAAGCACAAAGCTCTAAAGATATTGAAACATCAGATGATGAGCCTTTGATGGTCAACAACCAAACACATACATCAAACTAGGTACTAGAGAAAGCACCAGACACCACTCAGTCGCCAATAGTAGAGGAATTAACAAAATATATTCCATCAGTTAAAGTTTCAGCATATCACCACTTGCATCACCCAACAAGACAACAACCAACAAGGTGGCAATGAATTAGCAACAATGAAAACAACCCCTCGATGACAGATAAAGAGGTGCGAAGATCCACCCACAACACACCAACACATAGGAAGCACCAAAACTAGCTTCCATCTCAAGCAAGCGAGACACTAACTAGATTGAGTGTTCACCTTTATTTTGGATGGCTAGATGCATGTGCATGGTACGAGTGGACTATTATTTTGAGTATGTTTTATTATTTTTGTTCTTCTCATGTTTTGGGGACAAATTTTTTTTAAGGGGGGTGGAATTTAGTATACCTAGGGGGGATAATATGGGGTACAGAGGGAGGTACCCAAGTGAATAATGTAATGTAACGATGATAAATAAATGGGTCATAATTAAAAAATAAAGTGTTTAACCCATATTATGCATGGGACAACAAGTATTTAGGGAATAAAGTGATAATCCCAATGTATTAGATGTATGGTAATTAGAGACCCATGGTAATTACCCATGGTATTGTATGTATGAAGCCTATATAGAGGCTAGACACTCTCCATTGAGGGATGTTGAGTATTGTTTTGTATTGACAAACATTAGCTTGTGGACTGGTCTCCTTTCTTAAGGACTAGTTGTATGGTGTTACCCTACCTCAAGGGTTTTGATATTAATAAATATATGAAGTTGTATCATATATCGTGTTATTTATTAGGAATATTTTGCATTGTTATATATTTATAGGCCATATATATTACAAAACTTTAGAAGCTAGTTTGAGGCCTTAAATGAGCAATTTTCATGGTATTGAATTTATTATGGACCTGTGTTCCATAATTTACAAATCAATACCTTTCAAATGGTGCAAGAATTTCCTCAATTATGCTTCATATGCAAAAGTTATGCCTATTGGAAGTTGACCCATCAAAATTAACCACCATAATTTGAGAGGATGCCATGGAATTTCCTATTATTCATGGAAAAGGTGATATCCACATGATCATGATGAATAAGACTCTAGAAATAGTAAATCTTGTAACTCTAGTTAATATTTGGAGTCAAACTTAACCACTAGTATACTATTAGGCAATGTTATAACTTGGCCACTAGGAGCAAGCAAGGTGTTATTCTATCGGAGTTCATTTTGTTCCATAGATGAACATAGTGGTTGAGAGTGGATGGAGAGAGAGAAAAAAAGAGGGTTTGTTTACTATAGTAGCCTACATTCCACATGTCTTAATTCTTTGTACTTGCATCAATTTCCATTAAGAGAAAGAGAGAGCAGAGTGGCCTCACCTTCTAATTGTTTTTTTCCCATCAGGGTTAGCTATGCCATATCTTGTGTTATTATGGTTATGAGTGAATATATTTGTGTATGTCCTTTATTTTTTGTATTTCATATATTGAATGCATAATCATAAAAATTAAATAATGAATCTAGAAATCTAAGGAAAACATTCATAGTGTAGGTTTCTTATATTTATTATATTTTGGTAGATCTATTGACAAATTGTCTAGTGAAATATCCATGGAAGGTTATAGATCATATTGGTATTATATAAGTTATCTTTAGGTGTATTGTGGAGAGTTACAAGGAATATAAATCAATTAACTAAAATTCATAAAACCCTAGCCATGATAGATGAATCTATTAATAACCCTATCCCACATAGGAGAATTTTTCACAACTAGAAGCACAATTCACAAATATAAACCATAATGTGAACCTTCTTATGGAGGCCTTAACCAATAAACTTGGGATATTTGAAGAAGATGGAGGTTCTAACACAAATTTCAAATCAAAGGGAATATTATGGGATCAGGAAGAACTAAACAGGGATTCTAAGAAAGATCCTAGAAAGCACCAACTTGGTTCAGGTGGCATGAACCGTTCATAGTCACTGCTCAAGATGGAAGCAAATTTTTAAATCAAGCCATATAAAGGAAAAATTTATGCTTCAAGGTAAAATCACTACTGTAATAGTTAAAAGTTTATTTTAGGGTTTACCATATAGAGGAAGAATATAAAGATTCATTTTCTTGTTAGAAACTAAAGGGCCATGCCCTAACGTGGTGGGAAATCTACATGGAGACACTGAAGTTGGATGAAATCCTATAGTGACCAAGTGGGAGGATTTCAAAACTCTAATAAATTCATATTTTAACCCTATAGAATATGTAGAGGACTAGTGGATCCAGTGGCATTATGTAACTTACCCAGTACTATCCCTAGCCCCTACTAAGGGTAGAAGGAGTTAGTTACCCTAATGACCATACCTCCAAAGTCTAGCTATGGAAATGCGGTATATTTTATTTTATTTTTCAATTTCCTTAAAATTTAAAATGGATAACATCATTTCATTCACCTTGTTGAGACCTTTCCAATGATATAAACATTTCCTTAACATAAATATTGGATCAAAATATATGGCAGATCAAATCCAGTCCTATCAAGTCTTTCCACATTTCAAGTTTCAAGTGGTACCCACATGGTCCCCATGTGGCACCCACATGTCTATACAAGTCATGGCCATGTCACTGCCCACGTGGTAGTTCTATCCCAGTTATTGACCCAATCAAGCTAGATCACATCCTCACCATTTTACGACTTGTATGTATATTATAGTACAAAAGGAGAAACCCCTTTCAAATGTACATAAGAGGTAACCCTTCAATTTCCAGCTCACCTCGGGGTAAAATCCCTTTGGTTTCCTTTGTATTTCCCTACTGAAACTATCGAGGAATAATGGTTGGGGTTACGTGGACTGACATGTCATCCTACCATGTAAAACTACCTTTCAAGTACTTCAAACAATGGCTCATCAGCCTTGTGGAAAATCCTACTACATTACTTCACCTTTACTTTCCCTCATGTGCATGTGGGCCCCACTGCTACTACATCTCCCCAGGGAGGAAATCCTAGCGGGATTGCATTGCACACTAGAAGAAATCGTCGAGGATGAGGTATGAGGTTGATATCAGCGGATTTTTTCACGGGGTGACATCACCATCCATGTGGCTCCACTTTGGGTGTGCCATGTGTCACCTAATTATAGGCCACATGGCCTCACAAAAACCCCAAATATGACTGACACTTGTCCATCTCCCAGGTTCCAAAATCGCACTGTGGCCATGTCAATTCTTCCACTATGATGGTAAAATCAATTTTCATGTTGTAATTTGACTCAGGGTTCCTACATCGATTACACTGAATGAACCAACCATCAACCCCACTATGCTATGGTTGTCGTCGCAAAATAATCCCAAGAGTTTCCATCATGCCTCCTTTCGAAATCTCTAGGGAAATATCTTTGGGGTCCATCCAATGGTGGGAAGGGGGTGTAGGATCAACAACTGAGATCAATTCTGGAGGATACTATGCTGATGGAAACGAAGATGCCACATAACCCTGATAATTGAATCCCAACAAGATATGAACATGCCTCCACTTAAAACTTCAGGGGTAATTCTTCCAGGGTCATCCAATGGTGCTACTATTCCTTCAACATCCAATGGCTCTAGGCTCACCTGCTTGCATGTCCTTGGTCATGGGTCCTAACCATGTGGCTCAAGAGGGATTCAACCTATTATCCCCCGGAAAAATGAATTTCAACCTGTTGATGGTGGTGGACCCACCAACATTTAGGGGATCACTCCGGTATGAAGTCCCAACTAGACCACACATCGTTTGGTGTGGGATTCCCATCCAGTATGATGGCCCAGTTTTCATTATCTTAAGGATTTTCCTCAACTCTTTCTTGTCAGCACAGGAAAGTGGTTCGCTTTGACTTCGAGAAATGAGGTTCGCGTGCTTGGTGAGTGTAAGTGTACTTGTGCCAATGGTTCTTTCACTATGAGGGGAAAAGGTGAAGCTGAGTTCCAGGTTGAAAGGGATCAGTGCCAACTCAGCTAGGAATACACAACACAAAGGACATACACAGGTTTCGACAAAGCATTCCACTCGCATGCAGCAGTCACAACATGCAAGGTAAGATAACATGTACAACACTCACAGATCAGTCTGAACAAGTGTAATGATTGTTACAGTAGGGTTCATGTGAAAGGTTTGTCTGATGTTTGGCAAAGCAGTCGACATGGATGGGATAGCATTAGTAGCATATACAACACATTTTCATTAATAGATTATGAATTACAACAAATGAAATAGTTCAGATGTAGAACACAGGTTAAAGGAACATGCATTACAAGTGTTAAAGATCAGTCTTACAAAAATACAATACATGTGTGAAAACGTGCTGGCATGTGGACATGCTTCTAAATTAAGCAAAAGTTCCAAGACACATCGTTACACCATACATCACTAACCCCGTCAGCGGGGCATTGGAGCCACTACTTACTCAAATAAAATATTATAGACTCTCTTTGCTATGTGGGAGGAGCTGAGGTGAAAAGTCCTTTCATGTACAAATGAGGGGGGTATTTATAGCCAAGGGTGAGAATGACCCTTGTGGCTATTCAACTACCCTCATGACCATATGACTTTCATGACATTTCGACTTACATGACTCTATGTTCAACAAGTGGGTCTCTTGGACTTCCACGTTACATCACATCGATTGACAACAAGACCATAGTGGAAATGTGGGCAACATGACTCATGACTTGACTTGACATGACTTGATATGACAATGCTGGTACATTCGTTGTTATGAAACCAACTCACAAAAAGATAGAAAAGAAACATCAATGCCTTAGAATTCAGCCTCTTCAAGGGGAAACCTCCTATACATTACACAAATGAACAATTCATGGATGATACAAATGATAAGACCTCATTTGTATATATAGGAGTCTAAGGGGTCATAATATAATCAGAATCGACATAACAATAATAATGTAAGGGCACAATAATAACAATATGGGGACTACATGGGCACAACAATATAATAAGGGGGTTGTACTAATAACAATAAGGGGATACACTAGTAGTATAGGGACCTAACATTCGTGATCCTGCTAGAGTGCATGTTAAGCTACAGTGCTACTGAGTGATGGATGTCTTCATGGTGTATCATAGCTTCACCTCTGCATGGTGAATTGCACGGAGTCTTCGATGGTCCTTGGTTTGCTTGATGAAGCTTTAGCATGTTGTTCCTTGCTTTCATGTTGGAAGGCTTGACAAGCTCACTTGTTTGCGAAGGTGCATGTTCGTTGCATTCGTCTGCTTTGCATGCTTCACTCATTCGTCGATTGGTGAACTTGTCCATCTGCATGTGTTCCCTTCGTTCATGTCGTTCATCATCTTGAGATTTTTTTTGGTGTACCTGTACCTGCAGTCACTCATGATGAGACGACATCAAATCCAAAACCTCCTAGTCTACCATGACACATGATATTCGAATGCAGGTGACCGGGAGTGGCACCAGGGATGTGATGCGGCATGATGGCTCCAGGAAACTGCTAATGAAAGCTATGCAAGAGTCACTAAGAGACAAAGATAGATAATCTGAGTCGACATTGATTGTCTATGAGGTCTGGCTTGGCTGGGAGGCAAAATTTCACAAATTTTGGGAGGGACAGTCCAGGCTGCAGGAGGAAAGGGAGGCATGCTCTGCACATTTTCTAGAATGAAAAGTCAGCATGGGTTGGATAGCTAGATTTGTGCAATTTTCCAGAGGAATGGGTCGGGCTTCATGAAGGGTCAACAAGCAGAGATTGTGCCGTTTTTCTGGGGAACTACCCGGGAGACTGGCAGCCATAACTGCACAATTCCCAAAGGGAACTACCAATTGGCTACTGGGGTCATTGGCAGCCAGAACAATGCAATACCCAGAGGGAACTGCCAGTTGGTTGTTGGGGTCACTAGCAGCCAGAACTGTGCAATTCCCAGAGGGGACTACCAGTTGGCTGCTGGGAGATGTTGGCTGGGAAAACTGCACTAAGGCCAGAAGGCTGACCTGCTGAACATCTCTGCACAATTTTTGAGTTGAGATGACTGATGGGCAGAGGGAGGCTTGCTAATGAGCACTGCCAAATTTATGAGATTAACAGTCAGTTGACTGTCCGAGTAGCCAGCATGAGCACTAATTGAGTTACTTGTGGGCAGTGTAGCATGAAAGAACTAGCTTGGTGCTTCTGTGCTATTCTAGTTGACAGTCGATCAAGTAAAAAGCAGGGTGATGGTTTGGCTATCAGTGAGGAGTCTGATTGTCAGAACTTCAGCAAAAATGACTAAGTGTGTGAAAAATCGAAATATGCATAGGTGATCATACGAAAACACACTTACATGACTTGACGACAAACGACCAAACCATCCAGACGCACATGTTCAACATGATTGACTAACAATGCAAGCGCAAGCGTGACACTCATGATTGATCGTTCATCATCGAAACGATGCTTGCGTGACAGTGAATGTGACTTTGTGTGTGAGTGCGACAAATGATTTCATCTCGAACACAACAGACACATACGAAGCAAAGAATTTGAGCATAACCAAAACATGATCGCAAGCATGACTTGGACATCAGCATGTGGAGACTTAGATGCAGTGAACAAGCAAGGCGAATATAAAGACTCACACGAGCTTAGGGAGTGAGCCTGAGTGTCTGCAATCATCAAGAGAAACTCTTCAAGGGAGGCTCCAAAATTGGTGCAAACCAAAATTTTGGAGGGTGGTTGTAGCGCTACAACACAACCATCCTGGCATATGAACATATGCACATGATCCCCCATCCCTAGCGCTTGGTTATAGAGCCCACATACATGGGCCATCAAAATATTACAAAGGATTTGGCCCAACATTGGATATATATATATATATATATATATATATATATATATATATATATATATATATATATACACACACCTCATTTCCCTTCCCTTGTGCTTGAGGGATTACTAGCCCAACCTATCCATACTACATATATGTAACAATGATATCTCTTCTAAGATTTGGATAGGCTTGGATGAACTAGTTCAATATATATTCAGATATATATATTTATACAATGTATAAAATATACTTTTGGTTATCTCTCCAAAGCTTATTGAGGATCTAGTGCAATTGACATATTTACATATAAATATAATTTATACATATATGTAATGATATCCTTTTTTAGCTTAGCAAATGATAATAAGGCCTAAAATCTAAATCTATCAGTTGCATAAAAAATAATATATAGCTATTCCCATCCATTATACTTAGGCCCATCAGAACAAATTCAAGTCCATGAAAACTCAAAGATCTACTGGTCCCTTTAATTGATAATAAACATAAAACCAAATTGTGAACACATACAAGGATTCATTCATTTACCCAAGAAACCATACAAGAAAGAAACATTCCTTAAGCATGAAAGAAATCACCTTGAGAGTAAATCTCAAGCATAAACCAACACGTTGAATCAATACCAAAAAAGGCTTTAATCCAACACATCAAACATAAGATTAACAAGTAATGTACAAAGTCTTGAGTATAGACTTATCTTAAAAAAAATTCTCATCAGCTGAGATTGGGTCTTCAACTCTTCAAGCAACCTTAGATGCACTGTAGCCAAGCCTTTCTTGTAGCAATCACCCCCAAGCCAAATTCCAAATATTGATGATGAGTGATGTTCTAGCGGCTACAAATTTTTGGCTCGCATGCAAATTTCAGAGCCTACCTTGGATCCTGTGATTGATTATCCTTGGTCGATTGTTGGTAAGTTGATGATTTCAAGCTCCCCTCGTTGATCTTAAGAGTTATTTGTGTTCTCATCTTCATGCAGCATGTGTCATATTTGGGCATAGGGGTTGTTGTTTGTCATGTAAAGGGAATGTTGTATTGATTCATGGGAATTGTGTGCATATGAGTGATTTTCATCAAATAGACATGTTTCACACTCACCTCACGCACTCATGTCACGAAGGTTGTTGCATCAAGCGAAGTATGTCTTATGTATTCTGGATGGTCTATGTTGTGTCACTAAGTGTCCGTGTGTGATCACAATCAAGTCCTATCAATTTTTGCATATGTTTCACTAATCTCACACTTAGCCATTTTCCCAAGAAACCTAGCCTCATACATCTTCCCAAAACTATGTGCTTTGCTTCTGCAACCATCAATCTTCCTCCCTTGTCCGCTGAAACCCCGTAGTGCACATAGACACCAACCTCCCTTGCCTACTGAAATCCTGCAGCCCACAGAGGCCCTAGTCTGCACTGCATTCAGAAATTGTGCAGAGGTGTCCTCCGAGGGCCCCTGTCTCGCAGTAGTGCCTTGAGCCTCAAAACTGCGCAGTGTTGTCCAAGTTGTCTTGTTTTTCTTGCATGTAGAAACTGCGCAAGCAGACCTCCCAGGGCCTCATTCCAGCAGTAGTTAGTATCCACTGAAACCGTGCAGATCTACCCCTCAGTGACTACACGAAAAGATGACATGTTGAAATTGCTTCCAAGGAGTTGAGGAGATGGACCAAGGAACTGGGTAATGGAAAGGATCAGAAATGCATGTGAATTCTGCTTGATGCATGATCATCTTGAGGGTAAGTATGGTAAGTAAAAAACATATTCTGAAGTACACCTCTTAGTTGAGTTTGCAGGACTGCTTGTCATTGTCATATCATCTTGTCCTCAGTAACATGCATGTGTGCAAATGCAAAAAGTCATCTCATGTGTTTCTTCTACATTTATTGCTTCATTTCACTTGTTTAACCAACTTTCGTCTTCTGCATTTTGATTGATATGTCATGCTTGCGACCAAATCATGGTGATGTTGAAGGTTGTGTTTGAGTTGTGTTCGCCATGTGTACATTATCGCACTCACACACAATGTTGTATGCACTATCGCGTAAGAATTGTCGCAGTCATTCAATGATCCATCACAACCGTCACGCTTGTTGTTCACATTGTTGGTCAGTCATGTTGAGTATATGTTGTCTTGACGATTTGAGGCATCTTGTTGTCAAGTTATGTTGAGTGTGTGCTTGCAATGTTCACATATTCATAAATTCACTCGCTCATACACTTAGTCATTTTGCTGAAACTCTGATGACTAGATCATCCTCTAATAGCTAGACGTCCACCTTGCAATCGATTCGATTGACTGTCACCCAAAATAATGTAGAAGTGTCCAGCAAGCCATTTTAATCTGTGTTGATTGTAATTTGATCATCCAACTCTCCTACTGGTCAAACAAAGAGTTTGACTGGGTAGTCACCCTGGGACTCACTCCGCTCAAAAATTGCGCAGAAGCTATAGACCTTGCTCGCTCCATTGACAAAAAATTGCGTAGACAGGCCGGACAGACACCTAATGTCCATCAATGTCTCCCCTCCACGATTGCGCATCGTTTCTAGCTAGTCACCAGTAATCAGACTACTACTCACCAAGTAAACTGTGCAGATTTCTGAGCAAGCCCCTCAGAATCCAATCACCCTGCTAAGCTCAGAAATTGTGCAGAGGTGGTTAACAAGTCAACCTCCCAACAATTGTGCAATTTTTGTCTCTAGCAAACCCCACTGCCTGTCACCAGCTCCCTCTAGGAACTCCGCAGTTTTTGTTGCCAAGCCTCCTGAAGCTCACAACCTACTCCATCCTAGAATTGCACAACTTTTGCTACCAAGGCCCTATGCTGCACAAACTGTTTCACCCCAGAAATTGCACAGATCTGCCCTCCAACCAAGCCAGATCCTGTGGATAGTCACTGATGATATAGATTGTCCATCTCAGTCTCCCAGTGACCTCTGTGCAATTTTCACCAGTAGTGTCCGAAGCTCACATCATAGCTTGATGCTCGCCTCACATAGTTTCGTAGCCTTTTCCTCTCTCCTGGTCACCTACATATAAAAGCAAATGATCATGCATCATGGTAGACTAGGAGGTTTATGGATTTGATTTTGTCTCATCATGAGTGATTGCAGATACATGTACATGAACAAATATGGAGCGATGACGAATGGGATGAACATGCGAAGAGACAGTTTTGCGAATGGACTAAATATGCAAAGAGACAATTTTGAGAATGGATGAAACATGCGAGAAGTCAATTTCGCGAATGGACGAACAACGAAACATGTGAGGACATATTTTTGTGAACGGAAAAACATGTCAAGCATGCCAAAGTACAAGCAAAGGAGAAATGTGCACATGCAACATCAAGCAAACCCAATGACCATCGCGGACTCCTCACACCTTTCCTTGTGGATTTGAAGCTGCGATACACCACGAATACATCCATCACTCAACAAAGCTACAGATCGACATGCACACCAACAACAAAATGAACATAACGGCACTGTCATGTCGAGTCGCGTCATGAGTCATGTCGGCCACATCACTACTATGGGCCATACTGTTGTCAATGAATGTAATGTAAAGTGGAAGTCCAAGAGACCCACTCGTAATCTGAAGGGTTACGTAATCTGAAAAGTCATGAAAGTCAAACAGTCATGAGGGAACTCGAATAGTCACAAGGGCTAGTTTCACCCTTGGCTATAAATACCCCCTCATTTGTACATGCAAATGACTTTTTTACCTTGGCTCCTCCCAAATAGCCTTGAGAGTTTGTAATCTTTTCTTTGAGGAGCGAGCAGTGGCTTCAACGCCCTACCTACGGGGTTAGTGATGTAATGGTGTACCGATGTGTCTTGGAACTTTCTCTTAATTCATAAGCCTGCTAACAAGGCTGCACGTTTTCACATGTGTTGTAATTGTTTGTAAGATTTATCTTGAACACTTATAATACATGTTGCTTTAACTTGTTTTAAACAATTGATCTCATTCAGTTGTTCTAATGCATATATTTATGAAAATGTGTTGTATAAGTTGTTAACGTTGTCCTACCCATGTTGGTTACCTCCCTGGAAATTAGACATAAACTTTCACATAAACTTGCTATAACGAACATCACACTTACGTTGATTGACCCGCTGAGTGTTGTATGTGCTATCTTCCCTTGTGTGTTGTGACTTCCACATCTGTGTGGATTTCTCCTTCAGAAGCTACACACGTCCTATTTTGTTGTGTGTTTCTAACAGATTTGGGGCTTCTTCCCATCTGACTTGAGACTCACTCCCACCCTCTCTCTCTGTGGTGAAAGAACCTTGACACAAGTAACACTATCACTCACCAGGCACGCGAACCTTGTTGTTCGAAGATGAAGCAGACCAATCTCATGTGATGACAAGAAAGAGCTAAGAATATCTTTAAGATAATGGAAACTGGGCCATTGCACCAGATGGGACTCCTACACCAAATGGTGTGAGGTCTAGTTGGGAATTCATACCGGGGAGATCCTCTGATGTTGGTGGGTCTAGCAACGTCAACATTCCGGTGCTAGAAAGAGGGATAGATGACAAGCTGAGCCCTTACATCCTATTTTGAATCTTCGCATATCTGTCATGAATATCATTAGAGTCATCCATCTGCGATGTCTGTCTTATGCTGAACTTGTGGACATCACTAGGAAGTTTTTTTTATCTCTTATTCAAATTCACGTATGATGGTGAAGGCAAAGTGGCTTGGCCTACGTACTTACAAGACTTCTATGTATTTATTGATGATGCAAATGATTTCTTTGATGAAGAGGTTAGCTTGCTGCTTTCACACACACTTTGTGAATCCCCACAACAATGGTGGCACAACTTGCCTCCCAGCAGCATGCACTCACTTGACCAATTCTATGATCTCGTTGAATCTAATTTCCATCATTTTGATATGAAACTTCTTGACAAAATAGTGTTAAAACAATGGAATACTCTGCAAGAATCACCTATGGATTTTTGGCAGCGCTTCCGTTTATTGCAGTTTGAAGCTTCGAAAAGTGAGATGAAGTTTCAATATCTTTGGGACAGATTTGTATATTGTCTTAAATTTTTTTTCAATCCCAAGATGAAGTTGAAGTTAAAACCCCTCTCAACATACTTCGGTGATGAAGCTGCACAATCACAGATGGACACAGTCACTGTCACAAATGACTGTTCATCATCCCTTCATCAAGCAACATCACCACTGCAGAGTGATGAGGGAGAACATGCACACACATCCATTCAACTGTCATATGCTCCCAACATCAATCCTCTCATTTTTCGCGTAGATTTGGTTGCGAATCCCATGGGTTGTCACATGCACTTGTTACCTTAACCTTTGTCTTCATGTTCTGTTGATCTCCAGATTGCATTGTCTTGTGTTCTTCTATTCTGGACTTGACAACTGTTGTGAGTGAGGATCAAGCCATTAACGGAGTTGGTGTTGCACAACCAACAAGCGTTGTCATTCATGAAGAGTATGACTGGGAACCTGAACATCAACCTACGAAAAAGGATGATCCCCTTATGTCTGCGCCTCCGCCGCTTTTTCCTGACATCTTCGATGATTCTGCTATCCCTGTTTTTTCATGTGTATCTCCATCTACAGATGCACCCATTGTTGATTGTTCACAGAACATGTTGGATGTCAGTCCATCATTCGATAGTGGAGAGGAAAAATCATTTGTTGAACATCCACTTGATTTTTCATCTGCTTTTTCCAGAAATGCAGAGGGTGAACATTCTTGCTTCTCATCTACCCCTCTGTGTGATTCATCAAATAATGAGGATGCCAACAAACACCCTAAAGTTTTTGATCTTGGTTTTCGTGATATCTGTACTTCTTCATCTGATCATGATGTTTATTCACTCGTTGTTAATCTATTTAAGACACTTTTCTCTAATGATATATCTATTGACGAAGTGGGAACCCCACAGGCTGTCGAGGGACTTCAAGCTGAGATGATGGTTATGTCAGGTCCTTGCTATCCTGAGGTTAGTTCCACTTCTGATCAGAATAATTGTGAAACACTCGATGCTCCTTATCACTCATCCATATGCATTGAAGATCAATCCAACACTCAGGTTTCACTTCCTCCACTGGAATCACACGATCCCATCACTTGTGCACTCGAGGAATCATTAATAGCAAGCACACTTAAAAGGCGTAATTTGTCTATTTTTCTCATGTTTGCTTGTTTTCCATAGTCAAGAGAGTGCATATGTTTATCATCTATATGTAGTATGTCACAACACCATGGAAATTCCACATAATGCATGTCATGCGCTTTCACTAATTTGTTTTCTGTGGACACACTTAAGTCCGGAGTGCGTTTGTATTCATTGTTATATCTTTCATGTTTGCTGGTTTGCGTGACTGTGTTGTTTGCGAACCACACCTTCACTAACATGGGTTGACCAATGCGCTGGTGGCTGCATTGGAAGTATCACTTCACATAAGTAGGCCCATGCATTATTTAGCATAGGACTAGGAGTAGAGTTTGCTTCCTTGCTTTGCTTTGCTTTGCATTCTAGTTTGCATGTTTGCTTGCTTGATTAATTTCTTTGGTTTTCTTGATTGCTTACTTTGCTTACTTATTTTTCCTTTGCTTTACTTCTACTTTTTTGTTTTTTTTTTTCTTTCTTCGCTTGCTTGTACCTATAGGTTAGCCTCTTGTGAAACTGTGTTTGGCTCTCGAGACAAGGCATGCAAATCTATGAGGACTTATACAACTATCAACACTTGGTTATTTGTTGTCCCATCTCTTATGAAGAACTTGTTATCTTCAATCAATGACACCTTGATGAAAAATATGTTCTATTCAGAGTGAGTCTTGGTGAAAAGACAACGCTTGCACTCTAACTACCACCACCTACTCTAATCAGTTGTTTTGGGTTAACCCTTGTCAACTCAATCAAGTAGAGTAAGGTGAGGGGGAAGACCTTAACAAGTATGTTAGAGGTATACATAACATACTTCTCTAAAGGAACAACCTCTTATTCTCTCAATAAGTCGAGATCCCTCTTTTGCCTCTGAAATAAATAAGTGCTTACGCACAATTCTTTGAAAAATGAAAAAAATGAAAATTTTGAAAAAATTAATAAGGTGAAAGAAGAGAAAGGCTTCCTGCGTAGAGAGGTGATGCAAGTAAATCCATTGGGGTACTGACCAAGCTTGCTGGCAACAGACCGATGTTTGTGACCCTGTGTGACTTTGCCAGGGTACTATCCAGGCCTGTTGGTAGCGGAGCAACACCAGAGATGAAACCTTAAACTCTGACTGTCATATTACTTGTGCACCAATATACCCCTCATCCCCAATTGAAACAACTAAGTTGACTTGACTTGGACTGTGCACTGACCGATCATGAGAATGGTAGGGAATACATATATCAATCAAGCTAGTGTGGAAACCACAATGATCGAAGAATCGAACAATACTTACAGAAGGGTTAGACTGGTTTTTCAAGAAAAAACGTCCATTCAGAGAGTTGGAGTTCTACCAGTGTGTCGCCAAGTGTTGTAGCAGCTACAAACACCCTCCAAAATTTTATCTCGCATGAAAATTTTGGATCCTACCTCAAATCCTGCGATCAATTATCCTTGGTTGCTTGTTGGTAAGCTGATGATTTCAAGCTCCCCTCCTTGATCTTAAGAGTTATCCGTGTTCTCATATTCATGCAGCATGTGTCATATTTCGGCATAGGGGTTGTTGTTTTTCATGTAAAGGGAATGTTGACTTGCTTCAAGGGAATTATGTGGATATGAGTGATTATCATCACATAGACATGTTTCACACTCACCTCATGCACTCCCGTCACGAAGGTTGTTGCATCAAGAAAAATATGTCTTATGTATTTTGAATGGTCTAAATTATCTCACTAAGTGTCCATGTGCGATCACAGTTAAGTCCTATCAATGTTTGCATATGTTTCACTGATCTCACACTTAGCCATTTTCCCAAGAAGCCTAGCCTCATCTAGCTTCCCAGAACTATGCACTTTGCTTTGCAACCATCAAGCTTCCTCCCTTGTCTGCCGAAAACCTGCAGTGCACATAGACACCAACCTCCCTTGCCTGCTAAAACCCCACACCCCATAGAGGCCCCAACTTGCACTGCACTTAGAAATTGTGCAGAGGTGTCCTCCCAGGACCCATGTCCCACAATAGTACCTTGAGCCTCAAAACTACGCAGTGTTTTCCAAGTTTTCTGTGGGAACCACAAAGATCTACCTCTCAATGACTACACGAAAAGTTGACATGATGAAATCCCTTCCAAGGAGTTAAGGATAAGGACCAAGGAACTGGGTAATGGAAAAGATCAGGACAAAATGCGAACTCCACCAAATTCGTGATCATCTTGAGGGTAAGTATGGTAAGTAAAGAACATCTTTTGAAGTACACTTCTTAGTTGAGTTTGCAAGACTTCTTGTCATTGTCATATCATCCCGTCCTCAGTAAAATGCATGTGTGCAAACGTGAAAAGTCATCTCATGTGTTTCTTCTACATGTCTTGCTTCATTTCACGTGTTCGACCAACTGCCATCTTCCCCATGTTGATTGATATGTCATGCTTGTGACCTCATCATAGTGATGTTGAAGGTTGTGTTTGAGTTGTGTTCACCATGTACACATCTATCGCACTCACACACAATGTTGTATGCACTGTCGCGCAAGTGTTGTCACGGTCATTCAGCGATCCATCACAAGCGTCACATTTGTCGCTTGCACCGTCGATCAATCATGTTGAGTATATGTTGTCTTGATGGTTTGAGGCATCTTATCGTCAAGTTATGTTGAGTGTGCATTCACAATGTTCGAGTATGCACAAATTCACTCTCTCACACACTTAGTCATTTTGCTGAAGTTCTGATGACCGGATCACCCTCTAACAGCTGGACCTCCACCTTGCAATCAAATTGACTGACTGTCACCCAAAACAACGTAGAAGTGTCCAACAAGCCATTTCAATCTGCGCTAACTACAATCTGATCATCCAAATCTCCTATTGTTCAACTAGAGAGTTTGACCGAGAAATCACCCCTGGACTCACTCCCCTAAAAAATTGCGCAGAAGCTGTAGACCTTGCCCACTCCACTAATTGAGAAAACTATGCAGACAGGTCGGTCAGACACCAAATGTCCGTCCCTATCTCCCCTCCAGGATTGTGCAGTTTTTCTAGGGAGTCACCAGTAAGCCACCGACTGCTCACCCAGAAAACTGCATAGATTTCTGAGGAAGCCCCTTAGTAGCCCAACATCCATACCAACTCAAAAACTGTGAAGAGGTGGTCAGTAGGTCAGCCTCCTAGCAATTGTGTAGTTTTTGTCTCCAACAAACCCCATAGCGCGCTACCAACTTCCTTCAGGAACTGCGTAGTTTTTGTTGCGAAGCCTCCTGAATCCTGTAGCCTACTCCCTCTAGGAATTGCACAGTTTTTGTTGCCAAGGCCCTCTGCTGCACAAACTGCTTCACCCCAGAAATTGTGCAGATGTTGCCTCCAGCCGAGCCAGATCTCGCGGAGAGTCACTAGTGATCCAGATTGTCCATCTTAGTCACTTAGTGAACTTTGTGCGATTTTTACCAGCCATTCCTGGAGTTCACATCCCAGCTCAAAGCTCACCTCACACAGTTTCACAACCTTGTCCTCTCTCCCCATCACATGCATGTAAAAGAGAACGATCATCCATCATGGTAGACTAGGAGGTTTATGGATTTGATGGTGTCTCGTCATGAGTGATTGCAGATATAGGTACATGAATAAACATGATGCGAAGACGAATGGGATGAATATGTGAAGAGAAAGTTTCATGAATGGATGAAACATGTGAAGAGACAGATTCACGAATGGACGAATGCCGAAACATGCAAGGAGACAGTTTCATGAATAGACAAATGACGAAACATGCGAGGACATATTTTCGCGAATGGACAAACATGTTAAGAATGCCAAAGTACAAACAAAGGAGAAATGTGCACAAGAAACATCAAGAGAACCCAATGACCATCAAGGACTCTGCACACCTTTCCATGTGGAGGAAAAGCTGTCATACACCAAGAATACATCCATCACTTAACAAAACTACTTCTCGACATGCACACTGGTAGCAGAATGAACATACCAACATTGTCATGTCGATTTGCATCATGGGTCATGTCGGCCACATCACTACTATGGGCCTTATTATTTTCAATGAATGTAATGTAAAGTGGAAGTCTAAGAGACCCACTCGTAATCTGAAGAGTCATGTAATCTGAAAAGTCATGAAAGTCAAACAGTCATGAGGGAAGTTGAACCATCACAACGGCTAGTTTCACCCTTGGCTATAAATACCCCCTCATTTGTACATGCAAAGGACTTTTTCACATTGTCTCCTCCCACATAGCCTTGAGAGTATGTAATCTTTTCTTTGAGGAGCGAGCAGTGGCTCCAATGCCCCACCTACGGGGTTAGTGATGTAATGGTGTACCAATGTGTCTGGGAAATTTTGCTTAATTCAGAAGCCTACTAACAAGCCAACACATTTTCACACATGTATTGTAACTGTTTGTAAGATTTATCCTGAACAATTTTAATACATGTTGCTTTAACTTGTGATAAACAATTGAACTCATTCAATTGTTCTAATGCATATATTTATGAAATTGTGTTGTATAAGTTGTTAACGCTATCCTACCCGTGTTGGTTACCTCCCCAGACATTAGACATAACCTTTCACTTAAACTTGCTATAAAAAACACCGCACTCACATGGATTGAATCTCTGAGTTTTATATGTGATATCTTCCCTTATGTGTTATGACTGCTGCATCCGTGTGGATTTCTCCTTCGGAAGCTGTGCATGTCCTATTATGTTGTGTGTTTCTAATAGAGTTGGGGCTTCCTCCTATCTGAGTTGAGACTCACTCCCACCCTTTCTCTCTGCGGTGAAAGAACCTTGACACAATTAACAATAGCACTCACCAGGCATGTGAACCCCGTTGTTCGAAGACGAAGCATACCACTCTCATGTGCTAACAAGCAAGAGCTAAGGCATATCTTTTAGATAATGTAAATTGGGCTATCATAACAGATGGGACTCCTACACCAAACAGTGTGAGGTCTAGTTGAGACTTCATACCAGGGAGATCCCCTGATGTTGGCGGGTCCAACACCATCAACAAGTTCTTAAGGGATTAAACCAATTATTCCAACTGAAACATATACTCTAGAGACTACCTACCTCCACCCACCAACTACTTCATGCAATCAATATCTCAGAAGGAATCCATAGTTCTACCACCTCCACCCTTCATCTACTTTAATAATAACTATAAATCTATAATCAAAGGTTTAAATTAGGAATACAAAGACTCACCTCATCTCTTAAATCAACAAGGGAATATAAAGATAATTGTAAAAACCAAGAAAACAAGTAGAGGGGGCTAAATAAATCTCCTTCTAGGAATCCAAGGAACAAGCCTTCACCCAAGCTATGAAGGGAATCCAGAGAAAACCATCTCCACCTTCCAGTATTACAGGGAATCCAGAGACTACTTTCCTCACTCAAGAGATATTCTTCCACCTCCCAATGCTCTATCAAATGATTTCTCTACTCCCTACGTTTTGATAACAACAAAGAGATTTCTTCTCCTTCTCCTTCCTACATGATGGATTTTTCTTCTTCTACAATGCAGTCATTTCTTCTCTGTCATCTTCCTTAGAGTTTCTTCTCTTGTTTTTGTTCGATAGTGCCCTATTATTTTCTCATTTTTTCTCTTTATCTGAATAGTCTTATTAACACCAAAAAATCGTACAACTATTTGTACAATCCAAAGGATGCCCAAACTCGTCCAACAAAATGCACAAGTCAAAATTTTCTAGGTAAAGGTATTATGAAGTTCAAAAAATTTAATTTTTCCTAAGGTCTAATGTATATTGAATTAAAAATTTATGACTGCATGGATTTCCCTTCAATACCTGTTTGCTGCACTATATTTCCTTTGAAAGCTGCGCAGTCGAAGAAATGGATGACTCAATAATTTGGGACCACTTCCCACACTTGGAAGATGATTCCTTGATAGGATTTTAGTTAAGGATAATTGAATTCGAGTTGCCTTGAAGATATGTAGCCCTCAAAGGAATCCTCTTGTCCTACTCGTAAGGAATTTTCATTCATGAACCAAGAGAGGGAAGAGGAATTATTTTTTTATTATTATATAAATAGGCCATGGGAGAGCCAATAAGAAGACAATGTTATGCTGGCCAAATTTCTATCAGAGATACCCTTCATTTCATTGTTGAAGCAAAAGACATAGCGCACTATTATGTTGGCATATTTTCTTCTTAGAAATCCATCACTCAAGTGTGGACAATATTTCATCATTGAGATAGCCTTGATACTTCTTGGATAGAGAGGAGAATCTTTCAAAGTGAGTGAAAAAACGAACCTCCTTTCTAAGGATTTTTTAGCACCATAGCTCAAAGAATTCTCTTCAAGTGTTTAGTATTCTACTTTTTGTATTCATCTTCTACCACTAACAGTCAATAAAGGGAGCCATTTTCCATAATTATTTTGACGTGTTTGCTTCATTAAGCATTATTTGTGTGTTTATCTCTCTGTTTTATTTTATGTTTGTATATGTATTATTTTCACCATTTGCAATACTTTGTTTCTTCATGCTTGTCCACTCACAACAACCAAACACTTGTTTTTATTTGCAGAGAACAAACTACTGCTAAGAAGGTGTATTTTGGTACACCATTGCTACAAAAACACTACAATAAGTCTATCCATGCATAAAACTTCCCTCTAAGAGTGCTATATGTGCTACCATGTGTTACTCCCATATTTGTTTCTCTAGTTCCTTCTCCGTGAGTCCTCTAATACTGTGCTCGAATCATTTCAGTTGTAATGGAAAACACTCCTCTCGCCTTTCCTTGAGCTCGACCATCATGGTTCTTTCTTTTTTTAGTGGTGGTGGGGATTTTTCTATGCCAACACTCCCCCATCACTTCTTGATGGTTGAATTCAGCTTTCCCAGCTGCCAATGTAGCATATCATCCATATATTTTGTCTGCTCTTCCTTGTGAGTTTATTCAAGGCAGACATGGTTCCTTTGTCCTCTTTCCCAACTCCATTATTGATATGATCATCCTAATTTAGAGCATAAATTCTGGCCATTCATGGTTGCAATAAAACAAGTCAAGCTTATTCAAATCCCAAGCAACCCCCTTCGTCAAACTCTAGAATACATGTCACTTTCGCAACCATTTTCATTTTTTTAGTTAGATAATTACAAGGAATTATTCACAATGTTTACATGGGAGTAAACGCACAAGGGATGTCAAAAAACCATCCCCCTTCGAGAAACACCATCATCATTGTTCTATGACCAAACAAAAAATAAAACATGCCTTAATCTAAGAAAAAATGTTTTGGAGCTTTATATTTACAACTTGATTACAATTACAATTCATATATACAATGGCTTGCCCAACAACTCAATGGATATATACCCATTAAATTGATCATCTTTCAATGGATATTTTGTATCCTTCTTGGTGCTTTTGTTGTGCACTATGATATCTTCAAGCTACTACTTGTTGGTCTTGCAACTAATTCACCTAGACTCGGCATTACCCATGCTTCCCTATAACATGGCATACAATCTCTCGTGATATTTATCACAAATAAATTGTAATAATTTAAATTATACCTCTTTTTTGTCCATTAGTCTATCAAATGATTCCAAAATTGTACCACCTCCACCCTCACTCAATAAGAGAATCCAAAGGTTTATATCTATACCCTCAATCAGTAAGGGAATCAAGAGGTTTACACCTCCACCCTCAAGGGAATCAAAAGGCTTATACCTTGACCCTGAAATCAATAAGGGAATGCATACAATTATACCCCAATCCAAACATAATGCATAACACATGAGACCAGATAGTCCCATACATGTCTTCCCCAACACATTATACAACATATATTCATATACATGGGGCATAATAAAATGTACACATGGCACATTATAACATATACACATATACAATATGATATATACATGTGGCACAATACAACATGTACACCAAATTGTAATCGAATGCAACCCTGCAGTCTCATATCAACATGAATCCAGATTCCACACTGCCTCAACCCGACCTCCAGGAATCCAGAGTGTATTGTATCTCCACCCAAGCATAATCAAGTTAAAGAATCTAGAACACCTACAATTCCACCACACAACTAATTCAACAAATCCATAATCGTTGTATCTCCACCCCAAAATCAATTCAAGGGATCTAGAAGTAATGGTGCTCCACCCCAACTATAGGGATCTAGAGGCCCAACACTCTCAACCCCCTTTGCACATAAGGAATCCAAAACCTAGTGCCTCCACCTGTCTCCTACAGGAATCCATTGTACACTATCCATTCCACCTGATGGCTTGCATGGGAGTCGAAAGAGATGACCTTCTCCTATTCACAAAATAATCCAAAATCCAGAACTCTATTTGAGCTCCACATGATACACAAAAAGAGTCCAGAGCACTTCCTCCGCCTACGTGCCTTTTCCTCCTTGTACCACATGCACCCACAACCCAAGTCCTGGGTCCATATTTTCTTCAGCTTTTCCATGCTTGTCCTAGCATGCTACATGTCACACTACTTTCATTCTATTGATATATCCTTCAACATTCCATGCCATGCACATTCGAATTAAATGAATATAAACCATCATTCTTCCACAACAATGAATCCCGACAAAACCTTTTAGTCACCATGGCATTCATATATGTATATAAACATTGGCATGATCATGAAAATATAAAAACTTTACATATATAAATTTAGTTAAGGTCAAGAGAACCCCCTTTGTGGTATTTCCTTAGCTACTATTATACTATCCGTTATCTCCCATGGACCCAAACAACTTTCTTGGTTGTCATACTACTGTCCACTTAGTAATGGACATATAATACATTAAAACATGTCAAATAGAACCATATTTTTAGAGAAATCCATGAAGTGTTATAATATTGAGGAAGGATGCTCCAACATACACTAGTGTTGGTATTTTATGATGCATCACAGAAGCCCAACCTTCCTCATTTTTTGTCATGTTCTTTAATTATTCACAAGGCCTCTTTCAAGTCATATTTTTGTTGGTTCTCTTCAGCTCTCCTACCAGATCCCTGTGGATTTCCTTCCACACTCAAGAAGTTTCCCTGGGCCCCAAGCATGATATTCAAAAGGAAAAATTTGAAAAGTACAATGAGGAAAACCAATACAAAAAGGGCAATCACAACATCCATTATATTAAAAAATCAACAGAACAACATGGCCATGTGAAAATTTATAATCAAAATGATATCAATCTAATAAGTCAATAAATTAAAACTGCAACACAGTCCCCAAAACTCAATTCAATCCCCATGAGTCCAACGCTCATTGCAATTTTAGCCATCATACAAGTGTGCATATGTGAATATATGTATATTCACATACCAAATTCAAATCAATACTTATTTCCAAGGCTCACAACAACCTTTAAACCTTACTTTCCCCAAGATATTATACAAAGAAGTATTTTCCAATGTATATTTGTATCTTTCAAGGAGCTTGAGGAAATTCTTCCTCCTCTCCCTCAACATTTTTCATTGTAGAGTCATGTCTGTGCAATTTGTAGGGGATATTTTCTTTCTTCTTCTACCTATGGGGATAGTCCTTTCTCAGATGATTTTCTCCATAATACCAGTAGGAAAATATATTCTTTTCCTTGTTAGCCTCTCGATACCTCTTCCTATCAATATCATTTTCATTTTTTGAGGGTTTAGTTTGACATGTCAATTCCTACAGATGTCTTTGCAATTCAGAGCTCCACTAGGCTAGTTCTTCTTGTTTCCTGGCGAGCTTCTTAATTTATGCCTTGCATATCTTTAGCTCAACTTCCAAGTCTCTGAGCTTAGTCTTCGAGTGCCTGAAGACTCTTTCTCTTCCAGGAAACTTCCCCTCTTTGGTTCATTAGGTGTTCCACTGGTCATGTTTCCTTTGTCTCCTCCACTGAGTCTTCCCATGTACTGCCACATACACTCAGATATTAGTTACAAATACATATACAAATTTTTATCTTACCATGTTAAATAAAACACTTTACCTTGTACTTGATCACACATCCTTAAAATTGTTATCAACCATAGTTACCATCATGCTTCTACAAATGTTAGAATTCAATCCTTTATCTAGAATAATAACATAATTGAAATAAGTCAATTTTACTGAGACCACCACTACCATATTTGAATCAAATTTTAAACATTTAGAAAAAATCGACCTTCTTATTAAGGCCAACAGTCACGGCATTTGCAACCTCAAGGGGGTTAGTTAGGAAACTACATGAATCTTTCATACTTATAATTTTTCCACATTTGAAAAATGCATCATAATACCTACATGCAATCCCAAGTTAGCAAATAACCATTCCTTACACTGCTACACCCAGCATTCACTTTACACATGCAAATAATCAATATACAAGTCATGATCATAGTGCTATAACCAACACCCGCAACAAACAATCATAAAACCACTTAAATATCTAATTGAATCATAAAAAATATACATCCAATCCACTAAGGCTCTTTTTCATATAACATATAGACCATGGGATTCTCCCATCCAATTAATATATACATAAATACATATAATTTCAACCAGAAACAACTAAGCTATGCAATACAAGCAACACAAGCATGTCCCAATCCCTCATATTATATGAGAATTCACATGCACATTCATCCAAAGTGTGTAAGAACACACCACTTAAACATTTAGGCACAAAACCATAAACATTCAGGCACAAAACCATGCAATTAGTTATGCAGAACTAAATAAATAAAAAGCATCCATGGTCATAACAATAGACTATCCATATCTTGAGAATGTCTAATAGAAAACACACACAATATCATTGCATTTTTCAATCAAAATCAATCATACTAGTTCATCCTTGCAACCAACATACAAATCACAATCAAATTCTGTGAATAACATACAATCACACACACACACACAGATATATATATATATATATATATATATATATATATATATATATATATATATATATATATATATATATATATATATATATATATATATATATATATATATATATATATATATATATATATATATATATATATATATATATATATATATATATATATATATATATATATATATATATATATATATATATATATATATATATATATATATATATATATATATATCCAGTTACAACACTCAGAGCTAGATCTCCACCCTAGCTCCAAAGACCCAAACATTTGACCAACTATTCCATTAATTTTATAACAGGGTACCAATTTATTCCCAAAGATCTAGAGTTGAAACCTTTGTCTACACTTCTTCTTTGATAGAGCCCATCTAGTCCAAGTGTTGAACCTAGCTTTGATACCACTATGTAACATACCCATACTATCCCTAGCCCCTACTAAGGGTAGAAAGAGGCATTTAATATGATGAACTAACCTCCAAACTCTAGTTATGGAAATGGGGTCTAAATTTTTCAATCTTTTTCAACTTCCTCGAAACGTAAAATGGATAACATTGTTTTGTTTGTCTTGTTAAGGCCTTTCCAACGATATAAAATATTCCTCATCGTGACCCCTAGATCAAAAGATATGGAAGATCAAAGTATGGCCTATAAGGTATTGCCACATCATTTGATGTGCCACATGCTCCCCATGTGGATACTAAGTAATGGCCATGCCACTACCCACATGGAAATTCTATCCCAACTGATAACATGATCAAGATATATCACATCCTCCCCTTTCTATGGATTGTATGTATATTTTAATACAAAGGGAGAAATCCCTTCAAATGTACATGATAGGTAAGTAGGCCCTTTAATTTCCACCTCACCCTGAGGTGAAATCCTGGTGGGTTCCTTCGCAATCCCCTACCGAAATTATCGGGGTTACATGGAATGACGTGTCATGATGCCATATCAAACTTCTAGACAAGAACTTCAACCAATGGCTTGTCTCCCTCATGGACCCTCCTCCTATGTGACTTCACCTCCACTCACCCTTGCATGCATATGGGCCCCATCACTGCAACATCACTCTAGTGATGTAATCTCAGCGAGATTTCACTGGACACCATAAAAATTTGTTCGGGATGAGGAATTAAGGTGATGTTAGTGGCTTTTATTATCATGCTGATGTCACTTTCCACGTGGCTTCACTTGTAGAAATATGGTGATAGAATTGTAATTGCTCAAGAAATTTAATCTAAATCAAGAGACACAATTCTACTCTACTGCTCAGTGGAAATTAATTTACAATTTAGAACAACATTCACAAACATACATCAATCACATACAAAAGTATACACATTTATGTAGGGGAAACCAACTGGTAAAAACCACTTAAGCCTACTTATATTAATCACATGAATAGAGAATGTATTACAATTGGTTTCTCGCTTTGAGCTCAACTTGCAAGTGTCTAACCCTTTTTCTTCTCAATGAGAAGCTCTCACCTAGACTTAGTCAATTTCTTCCTCTTCTTGAGTCCCTATTTTCTTGTACAAATCCTGAGAAATTAGGCCCCTATGTTTTAGCAATTTTCCTCCAATTAATTGGGCAATTCCCAAGGTTGGACCTATGACTCCATGCAACACCTGTACACTCAAGACTAGTACTCTACAACAGATGTTACACTACCTTCGAATCTCCAACACAGTTGGGTAACTCGAAGTATCTACATGTACTAGATATTTTTGGTTGATTGATTAGTTAACTGGATGATCACTAAGTTAGATTGTTGTCCCATTGCACAACTGACCTCCAACTAGTTCTATCAACAATTAGAACTAGTTTAACTGAATATGACTAGAAATAAATGAATTGGATTGCTAAAAATTAGCAATCACAAATGTATAAATGAATTCCAATCCCTCTAAGTCGAATTTACTAAGCTAACTAAGTTACAAGAGCCATATTACCTTAGTTAACTGCCAATGTGTTTTATGATGTTGTGGAAATTCAAATTTTCTCAATTTGACCAAGGCAAAGTCAAATTGAGACTTTCTTGTTACACTTCTCAACATTCCCTCTTAGCAAGAAAGGGATTTTCAACCACCCCTATCTTGCACCTATGGAATTCAAAATTCCATCTTGAAAAAACCTTTGTCAAGATGTCATCATCTTGTTCCTCTGTCAGAATTTATTGTAGAAACATTATCCTCCTCTCCACACAGTCCCATAAATGATGATATCGGATATCTATATGCTTAGATCGATTATGGAATACCAAATTCTCAGAGAGCTTAATGTAACTCTTATTATCACAATAGATCATAGTTGGATCCATATTTTGACCAAATAGTACCACAAGTATCTTTCTCATCCAGATCACCTTAGATGTTGCTTGAATTTCAACCATGTATTCAACTTTTTCCGAGTTGAGCACCACAGACTTGTGCTTCTTGCTGTACTAGGAAATTGCTATGGACCCATCACTGGAAATTCCACCCGATGTATTATTTTAGTTGGATGGACTCCCTTCCTAATCTGCATCTATGAAGCAACACAGCTTCACTCCCTTTGTATGTTTGTACCATAATCAATACTAGGTAGTGCCTCTTAAGTACCGTAAGACATGGTTTGCTTCCTTCCAATACAATTTGGTTAGCCTAACCATAGCTTGACTTAGTTGGTTGATTTCATAACACATATTTGGTTGTGTATTCACAAGATACATCAATGTACCCACTAGCTATCGATAAATGGTAGTATCAACCTCTTATTCTGATGTGGCATTCTCCTTCCTCCAGTTCGTCGCTAGAGGTATCTCCATGGGATTAAAAATCTCCATGAAAAATCTCTGCAATATCTCAATGGCATACTTGCCTTGAGACACAAACAATTCCCCATCACCTTGCCATACTCCCATCCCAAAGAAGTAGGTCATGAGACCTATGTCTTTCATCTCAAATTCCCTTGCAAGGTCCTCCTTACAAGAGCTTTTCAACTGCTCATCACCCGTCAATATTAAATCAACATCGTATTAAAAAATGATAAGAAATTTACCTTCAACCAAAATATGATAGAGGTTCACATCCACTTCACTTTTGTTGAAGCCCAATCTAGTGAGATAACTGTTGATTTGAGTGTACCAAGCTCGAGATTCCTATTTGTGACTGTAAAATGATCGCATAAGTTTGCACACATGAGACTCTCATTCAAATGTATCAAATCCTTTTGGTTGCTCGATGTATACTTCCTCCTCAATAACACCATTGAGAAATGTTTTTTTTACATCCATTTGGTGCATTTTCCACCCCATATGTATAACTAGTGCAAGAATTGATCTAATGGATGAATAGCTTGCTATGGGAGAAAGGTTTCCTCATAGTAAATTCCATCAACTTGAGAGAATTCTTTCGCCAGAAATATGGCCTTATAATTCTCTATGCCTCCGTATGCTACATGCTTAACATTGAATATCCCTCTTGAACCCACAACTAATTTGTCTACCGATATTGGGACCACTTCCCAAACACTGTTCTTCATGATGGATTCATATTTTTCCACCATTACATCAACCCAAACTGGCTGCTCAACTACTTCCTTAAAAGTGGATGGCTCAGTCTCTACAAGCTCAGTCATTAGATCCATGTAGCCATTGTACCTCTTAGGTGACCTCCTTTTCCTGTGAAAATTTGAAGGAGCTCCCACATTTTGCCACGCATCCTGCACCAATCTATCAAATTCCCTCATTATTTTTCTAGATTTTCTCGATGGTTATGCTTGACTGGATGTCTCCCTTTCCATCCTCTCTAATCCTCCATATGTGGCTACTACACAACTTCCTTAGGCTCCTCCTTTGGAGCTAAAATCTCCTCTTATGGTTGGATCTGAAGCTCCCTCTTAAGCGAGAAACTCATTGAAATTCTATCCCAACTACTAACATGATCAAGATAGATCACATCCTCCCCTTTCTATGGATTGTATGTATATTTTAATACAAAGGAAGAAATCCCTTCAAATGTACATGAGAGGTAAGTGGGCCCTTTGATTTCCACCTCACCCCGAGGTGAAACCCTGGTGGGTTCCTTCGCAATCCCCTGTCGAAATTGTCAGGGTTACATGGAATGACATGTCATGATGCCATATAAAACTTCCAGACAAGAACTTCGACCAATGGCTTGTCTCCCTCATGGACCCTCCTCCTACGTGACTTCACCTTTACTTGCCCTTGCATGCATATGGGTCCCATCACTGCAACATCACTCTAGTGATGTAATCTCAGTGAGATTGCACTGCACACCATAATAAATTGTTGGGGATGAGGCATCAATGTGATGTTAGTGGCTTTTATTATCAGGGTGATGCCACTTTCCACGTGGCTTCACTTGTAGAAATATGGTGATAGAATTGCAATTGCTCAAGAAATTTAATCTAAATCAAGAGACACAATTCTACTGTACTGCTCTGTGGAACTTAATTTACAATTTAGAACAACATTCACAAACATACATCAATCACATACAAAAGTATACACATTTATCTAGGGGAAACCAATTGGTAAAAACCGCTTAAGCCTGCTTGTATTAATCACATGAATAGAGAATGTATTACAATTGGTTGGTTGCTTTGAGCTCAACTTGCAAGTGTATAGCCCTTTTTTTTCTCAATGAGAAGCTCTCACCCAGACCGAGTCAATTTCTTCCTCTTCTTGAGCCCATATTTCCTTGTACAAATCCTGAGGAATTAGGACCCTATGTTTTAGTAATTTTCCTCCAATTAATTGGGCAATTCCAAAGGTTAGACCTATGACTCCATGCAACACCTGTACAGTCCAGACGAGTACTCTACAACTGATGTTACACTACCTTCGAATCTCCAACACAGTTGGGTAACTCGAAGTATCTACATGTACTAGCTATTTTTTGTTGATTTATTAGTTAACTTGATGATCACGATGTTAGATTGTTGTCCCACTACACAACTTACCTCCAACTATCTTGCGGACAAGATAGACCTTCCTAGAATCTAAAGAGACCTAGTGACAAGCAAGCCAATCAAAAAATATCTTTCTCTAAATATGCATTTATAAACAAAGGCAAACAAGTGTTTTAGGCCTACTGTTGGTATCATCCCAAGACTCTTTTTCCTTCCCAAAAGCATATCATTTATCCATACATTTTCATCATATATCCCTCAAAATCCTTGAATATTGATTATTAATCGTTTTATAGTTATTAAATTGCATAGAAATTAATTTAGGGGTTTTATGTTCAAGAATTAGAAGTTTTTGATGACATGGTTACAGGAAGTACCCACATCCTGTAATGAGCTTATCGTTTGACATGTGGCGCAGCAGATGAGCTAGAATGAAAGGCATGGACGAAAAGAAGAATGTCCAAGCATGGACAAACACCTATCTCCCAGCCAAATCGAACCTCCTATGTATGCGGTCAACTCAAGTCAAAGCAGGGCACTCTGGCAGATAAAAACAGCAACAACATCGTTCCATTTTCATTTTAGTTTTTGTTCTTTTTGAAACACTTAGCATGGAAACATTTTGAAAAGGCTTATGTAATAAAAGCGGCAACAGCCGAATGTACATTCATTGTATCGATGACATGGCTGTGCGTACGCATATGTAAATAAAGTCATGTTAATGTTTGAAGGGTTAATCGTTGAATCGTTTTCTCAGAACAGAGTTTTAAGTTGATACAAAGACCTATTCACAGTCACGACGTGTGTATACCTCTTGCATTGATTTGATAACTGATCGGTTATAGCCAGTGTACCCTTAGGACGCGGACGGGCCTTGCGTTCTTCGATTGGTATACTGTTCATTTGTTTTGTTACATTTCGGTTATCACATGTTCGCACAGAATTTATAGTGGATTCGATTTATATAGCATATGGTTTGCATCACAGTTACGATTACATAGCTTTCGATTTACACAGCCTATGGTTTGCATAGCAGTTACATAGCTTTCGATTTCCATAGCCTTTGATTTTCATTGCATGTATATGGTGTGCGCTTATGAATGGTTTATGGTTATGTTGAATTTTCAGCACTAGGATCTGGAAGGGAGTCTTGTAAGGGATTCGATCCCTGTGTGACTTATAGAGACATTATCATAAACTCTGTTTTGTTTCACAGTTCATTTATGTTCTCTTTATATAGTTTGATAGTGTAAATATCTTTGCATGCTGTGTGTGTTTACCAAACAAGGGTTTTCTGGGTGATATCTCTGTAAGGAGGTTAAAATCATTGTTACAGTCATACACAGTACTTAGGTTCATGGTTTGATTTGATAGATGTATCTCATAACAAGCACTGTAATCAAGCATATCAGTAGGGTAATCTAGGTGTGTGAATGATAGGCTACATATTCCGGTCTTCCGTAAAGAAGCCTTGTAACCTACATCATAATCAATTGGCCATAGATTCTTTATGTCTATATATTTTAGACCACGCCTCTAAGCTTACGCACCTCGGTCGATATTAAATATAGAGTCTAGTCTAGTACCCTAGCTGGAACCACTACACCTACCTTGGGTCCAATGCAAGTTTGTGGAAGCCTCGCTCCTTTGATCCAAATGAGCTCCCTCGTTGCGAATCTGCAAACAAAAACAAGCAAACAAATTAAATAGCACCTGAAAAGCCAATATCATAAAACATATTTAACATGAATATCAAGGAATTCATGAAACAAATGACATAAGACAATTTGTTGAGAAAAATGAATTTGATTGTATTAATTCAAATCAAAGAAGAATTTTACAACCTGTGCCTTGACGCTGTACAAGCTCCTCCCAGGGTCCAACAAGAAGTCTCCTCTACTTTGACAAGTTTCACTCTCTTCCCAATGAAGCCAAAAAGGTATGTGATCTCTCCTCTCAAGCTTAACTAGGAAGTCTCAATTCCACCAGCATTTACCCTCAAAAATGTTCAGCTTCTAGCCTCCTTTGCAACCAGCCCAATGCCTTAATTTAGAGTGCAATGGAGGGAAGTTACCAGGTCCTCCTTCAAAGGGATAAAGCCCTCCTTCAAAGGGATAGCTCCTCTCATCAAGGCATTAGCTCCTTCTCTTTTGGGATGCATGAACCACCTAAGAGCGACCAATCCATGTCAAAATTCCTTCTAGAATCATCTAGAATTAACCCAAAGTGATTTTTTTAGAATAAACTTGTGCCTTTTTGACTTTCACAGGGGTCCACACCCACTCCTTTAGGGATAGAGCGGGCAGGTCCGCAGTTTTTGTAAACAAGGGGTGTGGGACTGCAGGCAACAGTGAGAGAAAGTGCGGAACCAGAGCTTTGTTGATTTTCAATGTATTTCTCTCATTTTCAAAGCTTGACTTGAAGAGCTGAGGTCTGAGACTTGTTTAGGAGGACAGTAAAAGTGATGATAGACCCATACTGACTGCAAATAACCATGGTGACGATATTTTTGTGTAACAGATTGCCCCATAAAGTGTGAAGTCTGTAGTAGATGAGGATTTCATTTATCATTTAGGAAGAGTGAAGTACTTTATCATTTCGAGGATCATCTTGTGGAGAGCCCGATCGAAACCTGTAAAAACATTCAATGCAAGATATATATATATATATATATATATATATATATATATATATATATATATATATATATATATATATATATATATGAGATCATATCATCGCTGAGGTAGGCATTCCCATACTCAGATCAAAACTGACTTAAAAAAAAAACTACTACTCCTGATACATGAACGATCTTGTAATACATCACAAGTATAGACTCATGTGGACACAGTATGGATGCAACCATCTGTTTATGAATAGTCCATCATATAATGAATAAAAAATTCCTCACAACCTGGATTGCGAAAACTAGATCCAGGGTCTTCATTTCTACTTCCTGAAACAGTACGATTCTATCCATGCGAATGAATGTGTTGAAGTCGAACATGGTAGAAACCACTTGATTACCAGTCAATGATGTAAATTGTTAACAAGGGTGAGAGAAACCACCAGTGATGTCAATGGCTCTCAAAGTACCCAGTACAATCCATGAGTTGTGAATAAATGTGTTGATGTCGAACATGTCACGGAATCCTTTGATCGAAGGTCAATGATGCAACCTGTCGTCAAAGGCGAGAAACCTGCCATTGAGGCATGCAGATCCCAAGGTACTGACGATTTCTAGTTCATCTTTCTAGATAATGAGCTGAAGTCGATAGAAAGCGATCCGTTGTAGGCAAGCCCACAACACGAAATCATAGATCAAGTTGAAGAAATTTAGTTGCAAGGACTGACTCAGGGTTGGTCAAGATGGATGACAGATATTTTGCAGATGAATGGCTTATTGGCAGTGACCTCTTGAACACATAACGACACAACAGATGGTTTGGTGACAATTGACCCAAAGTTAATACCCAGAAACCGGCTGAAGACTTTCAATGTGGTTTGATCAACTGTTAGGCAAAGGATTTCCCAACCTAGGTGAATAAAAGTGTCATGTTCAAGAGTGGTTACAAAGTATGACAAACAGGCTCATTTTTCTCTCTTTTCCCCCACCATTTCTAGCAAGTACCTCTTTATTTTTGACAAGCTTGAGGAGGATAACATTTGCTTGATTATAAGCTCATCCTTCGGATGAGTCCAACTTAGTTTAAATTCGAACCCTAAGAAGGAGTGGTTTGTTCCTGTTTCTAATTGAACAAGTCCTTTACTATGAAATTTTAACGAGTCCAGTATAGGAGAAACTCGGTGTTTTTCAATTTTAGAGAGTGTGAAAAAACTTAAGAAGACTCCAGGGTTGACCTTTTTCGTAAATTTGTGTCTCCCAAGCCCAAAAAAGTATAAAATAATACTTGAGAGAATCGCTTGATCTTTACGACCAAGGAGTACTTTTCATAATTAGTGCCCCTGATCCGAAAAAGTAAAAAAGTGATCAACGACACGTTGTTTTATAACCAATATCGAATTTGAAACGACAAAGTCCGGCAATCTTTTCATGTTTTTACGGTCAGAAAAGAGTTGTAAGTGGACCGTCTTTTTAGTTCCGTTTTAACGAGTTTAAAAGAAAAATTCGGCGATCTTTTCATGTTTTAGGAGTCAGAAAAGAGCTTAAAGGTGACTCTAAATGTTTTTCCGTTGAAAATGATAGATTTCGCCTGAATAATCCGTTATCCTAAACAAAAATGCAAACATTACTCATACCTGTTTGAAATAGATAAAAATGCTGCAAAAATTACCTTTCTAAAGTGAAACATAAACAAATTTGCAATTTATTTTCTCAAAAAACTTATAAAAAGGGCTTTTGTCAATTCATTTTTACTGGGTGAGAAAATAGTGCTTTTGTTCAGAAACTTCCCGTGAAGATTGCGGAAAATCAAACCGTCAGAATCGAATTCCATCTTCTCCAGGTAATCCACATCATCCTACTCTTCAATTTCAACCGTTTCATTTTTTGTTTTGGGGTTTTATTTCATTTTTTGGAGGGTTTTTAGGCTAAAAACCTGCGCGCGGGGGCTCGCAGGCGTAACATTGGCAGCCCACGGACCCCGACTTTTTCTCAATGGGGAAAAAGTCAGGGGTCCGCACCTTCCATGAAGGCAAGGTGCGGACCCACATACTGTCTCTAACACAGAGGGTGCGGTCCCCGCGGCAAGGGTTTTTAACCCAAAAATTCTCAAATTTGAGCCAAACAATTTAATTTCTAGCATTCTAAATTGCCTTTTTATTGGATGTAGAGTGTACATCATGCTAGATTGGCATGAATGGGAGCATGAGGATGTGGATCTTGCCGCATTGAATCACCAACCTTTGATTGATGCATTGAAGGCATGCGGCTTGTACAAATTCTGGGCCATACCTGGCATGAGGGCCCAGGTGGATTTCTTATAGTGGCTGGTAGACAGGTGGAGCATACAGGACCAGTGCTTCTTCATTGGTGGCCACCAGCTTGAAATCGAGCTAGCAGACATATATTTCTTGACTGGTTTTCCTAAGAGAGGCGAAGACTTGACTCTATTCGGGACTAGGCCAGGTGGCCAGTCTGTTGATAGCCTCTAGCTAGAGTTCTGCAACAGCCAGGCTAGAGACAAAGGGATAAACATTAAAGCCATATCCCGTCCTGAATTCATGGTGATCGCGTTTACTGTCACCAGACTTTGTGGGAGTGCCGCATTACATATTGCCACCGGATACCAGATGCGGATGGCAGTTGACTACTTTCGAGGCACCATCTTCAACTGGTGTGATGCTGTGTTGGCCAATGTAAAAGGCCAACTGACCAGAGCCAAGAACGGACAACTGAAGACCTTTGGTTATGGGGCTTTGGTTGTGAGCTTTGGTCTGGAGAGGGTTCCAATGTTGATCCCGCAACACCTTACTGTTGGAGTTGGGCTTCCTCGAGAGCCCAAACTGATGCGATGGGTTGCAGTTATGGCCCGTCATTCAGACGAGGGGATAGAGGTTGTTCGATTCAAACTTGATTATTTCCAATGGTTGGAAAACCAGGTTTTTTCTATTCAGGACTTCCCTTATGCTGGGGTAGATTTTCGTGGTGACCCAGACATGGCTCTTCCCCCAGGAGAGCAATGGGATGACTCAAGTAAAATCATTTTCAACATTTTCCTATTTTTATTTTTATTTTTATTTTTTATTTTTTATTTTTTATTTTTTATTTTTTATTTTTTTATTTTTTTTATTTTTTTTTATATCGTCCCAAAAGTGATAGTAAAAGTTTCAAATGCAGATGTGGGTCCACAGCAACCAGCCGCTCTCCGACCTTGCGAGAGGAAACAACCAGCTGCAGCCACGCCAGCCCCACAGGATGAATCAGCAGAGACTTTGGCTGAGTTGGAGAGTCATCTAGAGCGCTTGACAGGAGACATTCTGGAGACCAGCATAGATGACATTCATCGTTGACTTCAGCGCTATGTGATTGGGGTCCTAGGACCTTTTAGGAGGTTCCTTTGCAAAGTGGCCCGTGCAGTGGCTTCTTATCGAGATCATCACTAGTGATAGGATGATCGCCTATTGTAGGCACATATGACATTTTTTTTTTTTGTACTTATCATTTTTGCCGTTCATAAGGTGTTTTTCAACCTATGATCGAGGACGATGTATTTTTGACACACTCCTATATATATATCACTATTACCGGCTTATCTTGTAAATCATGTTATGGAATGGTTTTAAATTTACATGTATGATTATTGCAAATGTCTACTTAACATTCGAGAAGCAATTGCATCTGCTAATGTATTTAAAGATCTTGGAATATGCTGATATTGAATATAATCAAATTCACGTTCCAAGAGACGCACTCTTAAAAATAATCTCAATAACACTGGATTTCTAATGGCATACACTCTATTAAGCTGTAATACAACGAGTTAAGAATCTAACCTCACTATCAAACTCCGAATCCCAAATGAAATAGATTCAGATAATAACTCAATCACTGCACTATACTCGGCAATGTTGTTCGTTGTTTGACCGAGGCTTACCCCATGCATAGATACCAACTCGTCAGAGGGCGAATAGATAACCCAAGCTGCGGAAGAAATTTTCCTTGTATTACGACAAGCACCATCAGCGAAACCAATGTATGTTTGGAGAGGCATCGACATCTACAATATCAAGAGTAAAACCAAGATAAGCAGGAATAATGATGAAAAACACTCTCTAAGCTAAGCACACTTTTTAAACTAAAACACACTAGCTAGAAAGAAAACTATCCTAACTAAAAAATCTGCATACCCATCCTTTAAGCATAATACCTCTTCAGGTAAAGACCATTTCTGGGTTTACCTAAAGAGTCCCCGTCAAAGTCTACCAATTCATAGGCCCCTTTTGCTAGCTTTCGCTTGACAACATAGGGACCATGCCACATAGGAACGAATTTTCCAGTGCCTAATTTATCATTAGCTTGATCATACACTAAGACTAGATCTCCTTCCGAAAAATTTCGAGGGGTCACATTTCGATCATACTAAGCTTTCATACGTTTTGCGTGAGTTTCGATTGCCAATGCAGCATCACGTCGATTCTCATCTAATTGAGCCAAGTATAACAAACGTTTTTCCTCTTTGGAAGTGGCTGTAAGTAACTCGATGGCCATTTGCAATGACGAGATTTTGCATTCAATGGGTAACACAGCTTCCAGAACCCTGTTGACGTTTTTACTGAGGTTCGATACGCCCAAAGCGCTGAAAATAGCATGTTATGCCAATTCGACTGATGAATCCAAATGATTCTTCGGATCATGATGACTAAAACTTTGTTGATGGATTCAACCAGACCATTAGCTTGTGGATAATAAGGAGTTGAACTATTGTGACGCAAGCCAAGCTAGCCTGTAAGTTCGGTCATCATAACGTTTCAAAAATGACGCCCATGATCAGTGATAATCGCTTGTGGGACACCAAACCTAGCAATTATATGATTGAACACGAAAATTGCAGTTGTTTTGCTGTCTGCCTCAAATGTAGGTATCGCCTCGGCCCACTTGGTAAAATAATCTACCGCAAAGGATGATATATGCATGCCCCCCGGCTGAGTGAGGGTTACATGTAATAAATTCGATACCCCATTTGGAAAAAGGACCAACGACAATTATAGGGTGGAGAGGAGCAGGTGGAGCGCGCATCTTTCGATAAAAAATTTGGCAGTTGTGGCATTTTCAGACCGCGTTAATACAATATTTAAACAAAGACGACAAGAAGTAGCCAACGCACAATATCTTTTGGGCTGTGGCATACCCAGACATATGACCGTGACACGCTCCAGAGTGACAGTCATTTAGAACCCTTTCAGCTTCCTCGTGAGTTAAACAACGTCAAAAAACAGAGTCCACCCCATGGCGATAAAGTGTATCTCCAATAATCCTGAATTGTTGGGACTGGAATCATATTTTCCGACGTTCTGACCTTGAAATTTCTGGTCGAAAGGATTGGGTCTGGAGATAAACGATGATATCCCCATACTACGGATCTAAAGTGCTGATGAGAAACAAGGATTCGTCCGCAATGGGCTCCTCCGCCACAGTTTCCGTGTCAGCACGCGGGAAGTCACACATCAACTCCGCAAAAACTAAAGATTTCTTAGACTTAGATTTTTCAAATTCCAAGTCGAACTCCTGCAAGATGACAATCCATTTAGAGTACTTACCCCCTAGCAATTGCTTGGTCAAAATGTAGATCATAGGCTTGCAATCAGAAATTACTGTAGTTTTACGTAGTAAAATGTAGTGACGAAAACGTTGGACAGCTTGAACAGCTGCCAATGCCAATTTCTCCACATGTGAGTATTTTAGCTCAGTTGGATTTAAAGTTCGACTAAGGTAATATATCACATGTTCAGTACCGAATTCATCTTCCTGAACTAAGACCATTCCAATGGTGGAATGAGAGGTGGCGAGATACAAGAAGTAGTCCTGGTTGTAGTTGGGAGGATGCAATAACGGTGCATGGGTCAACGCGTGTTTTAGTGCATCAAAAGATTTTTGAGCTGTCTCATCCCAATAGAATGGAGTATTCTATTTCAACAACCGGGTAAAACCCTTTGTAACCTCAGCATAGTTAGGAATGAATCATCGTAAAAAGTTTTCTTTCCCTTGCAAACTTTGGAGTTGGCGAAGACTCGAAGGAGGAGGCAATTTGACAATAGCTTCAACCTTCGAGGGATCGACGCGAATGCTGGCTTTTGAAACAACAAACCCTAGCAATCGACCCGTTTCTATATAGAAAACACACTTGTGTGGATTCAACCTAATCCGATAATGCCTACACCTCATAAAGATTACTCGTAAATGGATGAGATTATCAGCTCGATGTAATGAATGAGCAGGAAAATCATCGAGATAGGGTTGCACAATGTGCTTGATGTCATGAAACGCATAAGACATGGCCCTTTGAAAAGTTGCCCCGACATTCTTGAGCCCAAAAGGTAATTTGCAATAAGCAAATGTCCCCCATGGACAAATGAAAGTCGTTTTTGGTTGATCGGCAAGTAGAATATTGATTTGATTGTATCAGGAAAAACCATCCATGAAGGAGAATATTTCACTGCCGACACAATCATCAATGATTTGATCGATATAGGGAGTTGGGTAATTGTCTTTTGGACAGGCTCGATTAATGTCCCTATAATCGATACATATTCTTATTGTCCCTTGTTTTTTGTTAACCAGAACAATATTAGATACCCAATCCGTTAACGGGATCGGATAAATGAAACCTGCTTTGAGTAATTTTTCAACTTCTGCTTTAATAGCAGCAGCTTTTCTTGGGTGAATCTAACGCAAACATTTCCGGACGGGTTTAGCATCCGGGTAAGTCTTAATTTCATGAACAACAATTGCGGGGTCAATTCCTGGAATTTCCTCATAGGACCAGGCAAACACGTCGCGGAATTCTTGAAATAGGGCCTTATATATTTGAATTTCATCTTCTGTACACGAGGCACCTATATGAATGTTCTCAAAAATTCCAGGCTTAACCGAAATGTCAATAGGAATAGTTCGAGAGATGTTTCCCAAATTTAACTCCGAATCAGGATTTTTCATTGGATTCTGAGGTTCCTTGACATATTCAGTCGTAAAAATTGATGAAAAATCATTTTCAAAACGATCATTCTCAGGTAAGAACGAAGATCTGTGATGGAGATCTTCCCATGGTAAATCATCTACACATAGGATTTCACGAATTTGCTCATCAGAGTGAACAAGTTCGGAAAACGTTGTTGAATCCGAGCTTGATGTGAAAAGTGATTCCTCATGGACCACATTCATTAAGTCAATTTTGGTTGAAGGTGGGTCGGTAAACGATTGCACAGCCTCATACGCAATTTCATATGGACTCAAAGGCATGACATCAACAAATGAGTCTATCTCAGATTCAGAAGGAACGATCCAAGGATCATCATAAACAATTGTGTCTAACGAAATCATATGAATGGTTGCAAATGAAGACGATGCATTGATCGGAGGAAAAGGAAAAGTTCCCAGTAAACCGACATCTTTAACTAGTCCTACTCCAACATCCTTATACGGGATAGTCGTTTTACCGACATGTTGAATACTTTCAGAAGAGGCTGGGTCGGATGAGAAGTAAGCCAGCTGGTCTATTGTTACGATCTTTCCATTATGATGAAACTTTATAACTCGAAAGACCGATGAAACGACAGCTGTCATAGCGTAAGACCAACTACGACCCAAGAGAAGGTTGTAATCTAGAGGGGCATCAACCACCTCCACATCTAGATTAACGGTTTTTCCTTCAAACCCTATAGGTAGATCCTGTATAATGCCAAAAGGATGAAAACCACAGCCATCAAAGACCTTTAGAATTGTCGGGGATTGATTTAGTGAAGGAGAACCAAGCGATCTCCAACACTGTATCGACATAATACACGTTGAGGCTCCCTCATCAATCACAGTCCTATGGATAGGCCTGTTTTTGACTATCACTGGAATCTGGAAAGCCATTTGATGAGGTAAGCGCGGTGTACTATTTTCTAGATCGAAAATTATTAGGATTGAGTCCTGAACGTCAACATCTCCTATAGCCGACAAAAGTAATTTACGCTGTGCTGGACATGATTGCAACACTTCCAAAGCCGACATTATTGAGGGTGAAAGCGCTAAATCCTCAACAATGTTATAGTTTTGAGCCGCTCTCGCATGTGGATTGAAAGCTGACTTTCGAAGTATACCCTTGGCAAGCAGTTTGATTACCAAGTCTAGATTAGGCTTCTCGATCTGTAGTGGATCGGAACCGGGAGCTGAGGTTGATGGGTTAGAATGAGAAGATTCTGCTTCTTTACCATCAACAAGACTTTTACTACCATAATCATGCAATCGAGTCACAATCCTAACATGGGACATCATCAGTATGGGTTCTTCATTGGCACTTGAGGAAGAACCTATCATCTTACTGTCTTGACTTAGAAAAGGATCCTTCAAAACAGCAGGCATTTGGGAACCTTTGACAATCTTCGCAACCTCTGCACGATGAGGGAAGTCTCTTGTAAAATGTTCTTCGTCACAAATGAGACAAGGATAACGAGGTTTGTGTTTTTCATCATTGGATTCTGATTTTTCAGGTTTCTCTTTTGAATTTTTATTCGTTTTATTTTTCTTCTTCCCTTTCTTCTTACCACCGGATTTTGATTTGGCTGTAGATGACTCTACAACGTGAATATCGGCGGAAATCTCCGCGGAAGAATCTCCTGTCGGGGAATCTGGCAAGGTTATGATAGGAGAAGAATTCTTGGAAGACTTCTTCTTACTTTTAGTGTTAACCATACCAATCATACCATCAGCGGCATGAGACCCTGAAGGAGCTGCAGTGATTTGATTTTTCTTAGGAAGATCGGGGATTTTCTCGTGTAATGTACCTGACTAAGTATAGACCAAGTCAAGGTACTATGCTTGAGCAATTACTTGCTCCTCAGTAATGACTCCGGCCTTAGCTACATCCTCAGTGATCTTTGGCAACAAAGATTTTACAAACCATTCAGCCAAGATCTGATCCAGAATAAAAACCTTCACTAAACGCTGTCGACGTCTCCATTCATGAATGTGATCTGAAATGTAAGTGGACGTCGATTTCTTTAATGAAGTTAGTAATTTCGTGCCATTGTCATATCTGACTGGCAACTGAAAATGAGTTAAAAACGAGGTAGATAACTAACTAAAATCATAAAAAGTGCCTCGCGGTAACTCAATGTACCACTTGGCCACGAGACCAATTAGAGTGCGCTGGAAAAGCCTTAGACGGATTGAATCATCTCAAATGGAGTTAGACGCAAACCAGAGGTGATAAGTCATCACATGGTTCGACGGGTCCTCTCCTAATTTGCCTTCAAACTTAGGAATATCACTAGGCAACTTATTCGGCATTGGTGGCCAAAACGGAAGATAATTAATGGGATCGTTCGTTAGGCGTGACAAGTTAGGCAAGTCCAAAGTTGCGATAAACGATAACTGACGATTAGGGTCCCTAAAACTCTGGGTCATGAGACCAGCCCCAGGAGGAGGATATCCAGGATAACTAGGAATAGGGATTGCATTTGGGATATTGTATCCTCCTAGAAAACCAGGATTAACCAGACCGTACTGGGGTTGTTGAGGTTGTCGATATGTGTACCCAGGGTACGGTTGATACTGATAGACTGGCTACTGCACAGCAGGACCGAATTGGTACTGTCCCTGGTACGGTTGATAAGTAAATTGTGGTTGACTTGTGACAACCGTACTTGAACCAGGTTGTCCTACAGGCATCTGAACCAAAGTCTGAATCGTGGATTCAGATGAAGGTAAAGATTTTGAGGAGTAGATACAGGAACAGTAGAAACTAGAGTTGTCGATACTCCAGAAGTAGGTGGGGTAGATTGAACAGATGTTGCGACAGTTGCAGCAGTCGTTTGAGGCAGAGTACGAGGCATACTAGGCCCAGGCTGAGAAACTACCGAAGGTACAGAAGTTTGAATAGTAGACTGGATAGGTTGCTGGGGTGTACCAGAAACTAAGGGTTGTCCAGTTTGTGATGACAACTGTACATTCGGTTGCAAGACCTGTTGAGTTTGCGATGGATCCCACACTAAATTCATTCCGGGGTACGGACCCATAACAGGTTGAGGATATTGAGGACCATAACCGGGTTGAGGGTAGGGTTGATAATTCAAAGGTACATTTCTCGTTCCTTGAACATATGATTGACCGGAAGGTGGTTGGAAACCTTGGTTCGAGTACTGACCTTGGGGTTGATACCCTTGAGGCACGTACTGATACTGGGGTTGACTTTGAGGTACAAATTGATACTAGGGTTGACCTTGGGGTACATATTGAGTCTGGGGTTGACCTTGAGGAACGTACTGTCCTGTAGGTATGTACTGTCCTTGAGGTTGCCCCCCAAGCGATAATTGAGGATTTTGAGGCTGCCCCCCAGGCAGCAACTGGCCACCTTGAGGTTGAGGATTAGGAATAGTACCTGACATCATGAGAATATCTTCTACACTCAACAGCTTAGTACCATTTATTCCAGTTAATAACCCTTGTTGAATGGGTTGAGGAGATGCTCCCAAAAAAGTATCAGAAAGTGACTGATACCCAGAGGGAACAGAAGGACCGCCGTGCAAAAAGGATTATGGCGATTGAGTAAACATGGACGACTGTCTTGACATATTTAACGGAGGATAGTAACCTCTATCTGTTGGGTGATAAGGAACACGAGGTGGTGAAAAACTTAACCCTGGGTTTTCCAAGAAATTAGTCAAAGAAAGATACCAAGCACTGCTCCTAGGTGGACTATAAAAAATTGATTCACGCTCCCTTATCTCAATAGCAGGTTGATTTTCAGGGATAGGGATGCCTACTTCTTCTTCCGGAGTAGCAAGTTCTTCGATAGCTATAAGTCCAGAAGAAAGATTTTGAGTAATTATTCTTTCTACCCTAGGTGAACCAAGACCACTAGAAGTTGGAGAAGCAAACCCTGATGTTGGAGTAGCAGCAAATTCACTTTCAGGTTGGGATATTTCAGGTTCCTCACCTATATCACTAGTAGATGAAAAGCTACCAGTAACTTTGGAAACAGACACTGATTGTGGATTATAATCTGCTACTAAAGCTTGAAAATCAGGATGTACTACCAAAGAAGACTCTCCTTCTTCAAGTGACCCAACTCTACTGTCTCTAGGAGTTACGAGGGCTCTTAACCCTTTAGGCTGGCTCGGTGAAAACTCAGGAGGTTAGCCCCGAAGTCTACAGGACTTCCTCGGTAATTCAGCCACGATTAAAACATTTTAACTACTTCACACGCAAACAAAATAAAATCTCAATGAAAACCACCTAAAGCCTCTAAAGAACCAAAAAAATTTGAATCACACACCTAAAGAATCTAGGAGATCAAACACACACAAACAGTAACTTTCCATACTAAAAATACTAGTTGGTGATGAAGCCCAACGTCGCAGAGTTCAATACAGAAATGGCGGTTGGAACAGTTACCCCGGCAACCTGCTTAATGAATAGATAGGCACAAGTTCCTCCACTTAACCGTCTCGAGTGAAGAGAACCCCCCAGAAAATCCAAGTGAGTCCAGCCGACGTCTGCTCTAGGTACAGTGGGATATTCCCACCACTGTCACCTTAGGAAGAATCCTAAAGAATATGGTCACTAAGGTTACCAACCGAAACAAATATACCTGGGGGAACATTCTACGATCCGATACGCATGCAAGGGCAGAGTAACAAGCTCAATCCCCTTGAAGGATCCTTGAAATAATCCAAGGTTTACCAACAAGTGACCCCAGGCTCCTCGACAATGGTTAATCCAAGGTTTACCGTTTTTAATACGTGAATATCTGGCATCGTTCCCAATGAGGAAGGATTGATTCCCACACTGGTTCGGACACGATCTCGTGCTTCTCCTTTAAGAGGAGCTTTGCCAGAGCATAAATGCAACAATTGGATTTCTCCCCTACCGCAAGATACAACTACTTGTTTGTTTTACTATCTTGGAGAGTTAATTACTCCCTACTCCAAGACACTAGCCTAAGCTATGTTGGTGTATCAGAGCCCTAGAAATAAAAATATTACTAGATGAATTTTACTTTAAGCGTTATTTTTATTGGCTTTTGTTTAAGTCAAGAGGTGCGGAGATGAAACTCATGGTATGAAGACTCGACTCGAAATCACTAAAAAATGCACTTAAGATGATTAAGCAATCTTTTCCCTTCAATGAATTCCTAGCTAGGAAAGAGTTTGAGAATGCAAATACTTGTAAACACAAATCTTTCTTAACAAACAAATTAAAAGAAGAGCTTTTCGTCTTTTCCAATGCACTCAAAATGAGACAACTAGTTATTTTCACAAAAATTTCCCTTTTCTTTCAAAACACTCAACCACTACAAAAACAAAATTTTTCCAAGAGAGATTTTTTATTTTTTATAAAACACTCAAAACTATGGAAATGACTAACTTTGAGATCTATAAACTATAAAAACCTATTTGAAGTCAAAGCTTACAAGATGTCTTTTTTAAGGATGTTTTACTTAGCTAGATGTAAACTAAGGACCAATTTATGCAGAATCACAAATCAGTCAAAGACAACCAATTTTTGTTTTCTTTTCTAAGAATGAAAATCCAAACTTTTAACACAAGCTTTTCAAAGTTTCGTAAAGAGAAAACACAAGGTGGATTCCTCAACAAAGGTAGATTTTGCAAATGGTCAGACTCATAAGAAGGCTGGTAAAAACCAAGGTGATCTGAGGCTTCTACAGCTTCTAAGCTCAGAGCTACTACAAGACCAAACTGAAAACCAAACCCAACAAGCAAAACTTCTAGGAATTTCACCTAAAACCCTAACACCGATGAAATTAACCTAAGGAAAGCTTCTGACAGGTTATATGCAGGTCTAGGCAGGGGATAATAACATCTAAACAAAAACTAAGCTGACTAACAGAGAAAATTTTAGGTTTTCCAAAATTTTGACAGGGTTCGCAGTCCCATAGTTAACACAGGTGCGGTACCGCTATGTGCTAAAAGAAAAAGTGCGGATAGGTTCGCACTGTGTCAAAAGCCTAGGGAGCGGTCCTCTCCCAAAGCTATGAAAAACAAAAAATAACCCTGGATCTACTAATTCTACCCAATTCCACACACAACAAGCCAAAAACAAAAACAAAAACACAGTTTCTCAGGTCAAAGTAAAAACAAGGAAAAAATCAAGTCCCTAGTGGAGTCGCCATTTTGTCACACAGAATGAGTCGATCTTGCGGACAAGATAGACCTTCCTAGAATCTAAAGAGACCTAGTGACAAGCAAGCCAATCAAAAACTATCTTTCTCTAAATATGCATTTATAAACAAAGGCAAACAAGTGTTTTAGGCCTACCTTGGGTCCAATGCAAGTTTGTGGAAGCCTCGCTCCTTCGATCCAAATGAGCTCCCTCGTTGCGAATCTGCAAACACAAACAAGCAAACAAATTAAATAGCACTTGAAAAGCCAATATCATAAAACATATTTAACATGAAGATCAAGGAATTCGTGAAACAAATGACATAAGACAATTTGTTGAGAAAAATGAATCTGATTGTATTAATTCAAATCAAAGAAGAACTTTACAACCTGTGCCTTGACGCTATACAAGCTCCTCCCAGGGTCCAACAAGAAGTCTCCTCTACTTTGACAAGTTTCACTCTCTTCCCAATGAAGCCAAAAGGTATGTGATCTCTCCTCTCAAGCTTAACTAGGAAGTCTCAATTCCACCATCATTTACCCTCAAAAATGTTCAGCTTCCAACCTCCTTAGCAACCAGCCCATTGCCTTAATTTATACTGCAATGGAGGGAAGTTACCAGGTCCTCCTTCAAAGGGATAAAGCCCTCCTTCAAAGGGATAGCTCCTCTCATCAAGGGATTAGCTCCTTCTCTTTTCGGATGCATGAACCACCTAAGAGCGACCAATCCACGTCAAAATTCCTTCTAGAATCATCTAGAATTAACCCAAAGTGAGTTTTTTAGAATAAACTTGCACCTTTTTGACTTTCACAGGGGTCCGCACCCACTCCTTTAGGGACAGAGCGGGCAGGTCCGCAATTTTTGTAAACAGGGGGTGCGGGACCGCAGACAACAGTGAGAGAAAGTGCGGAACCAAAGCTTTTTTGATTTTCAATGTCTTTCTCTCATTTTCAAAGCTTGAATTGAAGAGTTGAGGTCTCAGACTTGCTTAGGAGGACAGTACAAGTGATGATAGACCCATACTGACTACAAATAATCATGGTGACGATATTTTTGTGTAACAATCAAGATAGATCACATCCTCCCCTTTCTATGGATTGTATGTATATTTTAATACAAAGGGAGAAATCCCTTCAAACGTACATGAGAGGTAAGTGGGCCCTTTGATTTCCACCTCACCCTGAGGTGAAATCCTGGTGGGTTCCTTCGCAATCCCCTGTCGAAATTGTCGGGGTTACATGGAATGACATGTCATGATGTCATATAAAACTTCCAGACAAGAACTTTGACCAATGGCTTGTCTCCCTCATGGACCCTCCTCTTATGTGACTTCACCTTTACTCGCCCTTGCATGCATATGGGCCCCATCACTGCAACATCACTCTAGTGATGTAATCTCAATGAGATTGCACTGCACACCCTAATAAATTGTTGGGGATGAGGCATCAATGTGATGTTAGTGGCTTTTATTATCAGGGTGATGCCACTTTCCACGTGGCTTCACTTGTAGAAATATGGTGATAGAATTGCAATTGCTCAAGAAATTTAATCTAAATCAAGAGACACAATTCTACTCTACTGCTCTGTGGAACTTAATTTACAATTTAGAACAACATTCACAAACATACATCAATCACATACAAAAGTATACACATTTATCTAGGGGAAACCAATTGGTAAAAACCACTTAAGCCTGCTTGTATTAATCACATGAATAGAGAATGTATTACAATTGGTTGCTTGCTTTGAGCTCAACTTGCAAGTGTATAACCCTTTTTTTTCTCAATGAGAAGTTATCACCCAGACCAATTCAATTTCTTCCTCTTCTTGAGCCCCTATTTCCTTGTACAAATCCTGAGGAATTAGGCCCCTATGTTTTAGTAATTTTCCTCCAATTAATTGGGCAATTCCCAAGGTTAGACCTATGACTCCATGCAACACCTGTACAATCTAGACTAGTACTCTACAATTGATGTTACACTACCTTCGAATCTCCAACTCAGTTGGGTAACTCAAAGTATCTACATGTACTAGCTATTTTTTGTTGATTGATTAGTTAACTTGATGATCACTAAGTTAGATTGTTGTCCCACTACACAACTCACCTCCAACTAGTTCTATCAACAATTAGAACTAGTTTAACTGAATACAACTAGAAATAAATGACTTGGATTGCTAAAAATTAGCAATCATAGATGTATAAATGAACTCCAAGCCCTCTAATTCGAATTTACTAAGCTAACTGAGTAACAAGAGCCATGTCACCTCAGTTAACTACCAACGTGTTTTCTGATGTTGTGGAAATTCAAATTTTCTCAATTTTACCAAGGCAAAGTCAAATTGAGACTTTCTTGTTACACTTCTCAACATTCCCTCTTAGCAAGAAAGGGATTTTCAACCACCCCTATCTTGCACCTATGGAATTCAAAATTCTATCTTGAAAAATCCTTTGTCAAGATGTCATCATCTTGTTCCTCTGTCAGAATTTATTGTAGAAACATTATCCTCCTCTCCACACAGTCGCATAAATGATGATATTGGATATCTATATGCTTAGATCGATTGTGTAATACCAAAATCAGAGAGCTTAATGTAAATCTTATTATCACAATAGATCATAGTTGGATCCATGTTTTGACCAAACAGTCCCACAAGTATCTTTCTCATCTAGATCACCTCAGATGATGCTTGAATTGCAACCATGTATTCAGCGTCTACTGAGTTGAGCACCACAGACTTGTGCTTCCTGCTATACTAGGAAATTGCTCTGGACCCATCACTGGAAATTCCACCTAATGCATTATTTCATTCGAATGGACTCCCTTCCCAATCTGCATCTATGAAGCCACACAACTTCACTCCCTTTGTCTGTTTGTACCATAATCAATACTAGGTAGTGCCTCTTAAGTACCGTAAGACATGGGTTGCTTCCTTCCAATACAATTTGGTCATTCTAACCATAGCTTGGATCAGTTGGTTGATTTCATAACACATAATTGGTTGTGTATTCACAAGATACATCAGTGAACCCACTAGCTGTCAGTAAATGGTAGTATCAACCTCTTAGTCTAAAGTGGCATTCTCCTTCCTCTAATTCGTCGCTAGAGGTATCTCCATGGGATTAAAAATCTACATGAAAAATATCTACAATATCTCGATGGCATACTTGCCTTGAGACACAAATAATTCCCCATCACCTTGCCATATTCCCATCCCAAAGAAGTAGTTCATGAGACCCATGTCTTTCATCTCAAATTCCCTTGCAAGGTCCTCCTTACAAGAGCTTTTCAACTGCTCATCACTTGTCAATATTAAATCATCAACATATAAAAAAATGATAAGAAATTTACCTTCTACCAAAATATGATAGAGGTTCACATCCACTTCACTTTTGTTGAAGCCCAATCTAGTGAGATAACTGTTGATTCGAGTGTACTAGGCTCGAGATTCCTATTTGTGACTGTAAAATGCTCGCCTAAGCCTGCACACATGAGACTCTCGATCAAATGTATCAAATCCTTTTGGTTGCTCGATGTATACTTCCTCCTAAATAACACCATTGAGAAATGTTGTTTTTACATCCATCTGGTGCATATTCCACCCCATATGTATAACTAGTGCAAGAATTGATCTAATGGATGAATAGCCTGCTATGGGAGAAAGGTTTCCTCATAGTCAATTCCCTCAACTTGAGAGAATCCTTTGGCCAGAAATATGGCCTTATAATTCTCTATGCTTCCATCTTCTACATGCTTAACGTTGAATATCCATCTTAAACCCACAACTAATTTGTCTACCGATATTGGGACCACTTCCCAAACACTGTTCTTCATGATTGATTCATATTTTTCCACCATTGCATCAACCCAAACTGGTTGCTCAACTACTTCCTTAAAAGTGGATGGATCAGTCTCTACAAGATCAGTCATTAGATCCATGTAGCCATTGTACCTCTTAGGTGACCTCCTTTTCCTGTGAAAATCTGAAGGAGCTCCCACATTCTACCTCACATCCTGCACCAATCTATCAAATTCCCTCATTATTTTTCTCGTTTTTGCTCGATGGTTAGGCTTGTTTAGATGTCTCCACTCTCCCTCCTCTCTAATCCTCCATGTGTGGTTTCTACACAACTTCCTTAGGCTCCCTCTTTGGAGCTAAAAGCTCCTCTTATGGTTGGATCTGAAGCTCCATCTTAAGAGAGAAACTCATTGCTTTCTCCTCATCAAACTTTACATCCCCTTGCACAAATTTCATTCAAAGGGAAAGTAATTACACCTCGTAATTGTGTGGAGTTTCAGTGTAACCCACAAAAAATCCCAAATCTACCATCAACTCAAGTTTTTTCCTTGAATATTTAGACACATGGCAAATAGCGTCTCCAAAAATTATGAAGTGAGACACATACAACTTTCTCCCTAAGAAATCCTCCTCCAATGTAATCATACCAAGAATCCAATGAGGACTCCAATTGTGCAAGTAGACTATTATGCTACATGCCTCTACCCACAAATGCAGTGGCCTTGGTAATGTAGCATAGCTCTTGAAACTCCCACAATGCTTCTGTTCTTCCTCTCAACTACCTCATTCTGCTATGGGTTGTGGGGTGCTATGAGATATCTTTGAATGCCTTCTTTCGAACATTATTCCTTGAATTCATTCGAAACATACTCACCTCCACTATCACTCTTGAGAGCCTTCACCTTCTTTCCAATCTCTTTCTCAACTAGTGCCTTGAAATCTACAAACTTTTAGAATGTATCATCCTTCTTTTGCATGAAGAATATCAAAAACCTCCTTGATAAATCATCAATAAAAATAACATAGTACTTATGTATGGTAGTGCAAGCTATCTAGAAAATCCCACAAACATCAAAGTCGACTCTCTCCAAGTGACTGCATGTGCATTGTTGTCTCGATCATGGAATGTGGATTTTACATACCTCCCTAAGGTACAACCTTGCAAACATCCTGATTCTCAATTGATCCTTTAGGGAGGCAAATGGTTATTTATTTCATAATTTTAAGGGACCATGATGCAAATGGCTCAATATCCTTTGCTAGAGCTCACCAATATCATGATTTTTCACTTTCTGCACCTTACTGCTTAAGGAAACACAATCTTCCATATCAAGTTTATACAGGTCCTTCACATAAACCCCCATCTGCTTCATCTGTCTAGTATCTATGAGCCTCAGAAGGACTTTACCTTTATTAAAGATTACATCATAGTCGTTGTCTTCCAAAATTGTTACAAAGATGAGATTCTTCTTCAGGCCTGCTACAAATGTGACATCTTTGAGGCAAAGAGGGGATCTTGAATCCCTCTTAAAGGTTACTATACCAATCCTGGTAGCATTGTACCTTCCATCATCCCCAAGCTCAATATGCATCTCGATATCTTTCTCCTCCAGGTCATTGAAAAAATCTCTATACCCTATCATGTGGAATGAGGCACATGAGTCCAAGTACCACACACTCCCCATCTAAGTGTTGGACATGCATGTGATAAGGGTGAAATTTAGCTTGAACTATGAATCCAATGCTTCACCTACTGCTCCTCCTGAGTTTTTTTTCTATACTTTTTCTGTGGACATTTTGTAGCATAGTACCCGAATTCCTGACAATTGGAGAATTTTATTTTGGAAAAGCCTTTATTCTTGGCCCCTTGGCTATATTCTTCTTTGGTTTGAGATTTTTTCCATTTTCCCTCCTTTCCCTTTTCATCCAGTGAAATTTTTTCTTCATCCTCTCCCTTGGATGAATTTCTATCTCTAGTATTTCGCCTGATCAATTCTTGTACCAAATCAGAACATAGGCGTTCCCAATTCAGTAATTTCTCCCTCCCGTTCACTAAGTCCTAATAGCTATGCCAACTCTTGGGAAGGCCTGGAAGAGATAGGCTCACTAGGTCATCTTCTGCAACATTCACACCAACACTTCCAAGCTCATCCTAAACTTGTGTAAATCTGGTGAGATACCACGAAATAGTATCATTCTTCTGCATCTTGATGTTTCAAAGTTTGTCTTTGAGGGCCAATTTTCTATGGTCATTACTATTATTGAATAACTCTATCAGTGCCTTCCACATTGGGAAAGGAGTTTCTTTTCCATGGAGATTTGAGACAATGTGGTCTATCACTCCCTCCAAGATTATTCTCCTTGCCATGACTATATATTTCTTCCATTAGGTTAGGTTCTAGGCAACAACTGATCCTGGTTTTCGAATGTATCTCTTGAAATATTCTAGAAATACATTGTCATCAAGCACTACCTACATGCGATCCTTTCAGGTAATGAAATTTGAGCTACCTTCCAAGGCATACTCTAATCTTAATCCGTTGAAGGTTATTCTCCCAACTCTGAAGAAATCCTGTTACACTGAAGTTGAAAATTTGAACCTCCTAAGGAACAACTTCAAAATTCTTGTTCTAATGTAAATCCAACTTTGATACAATATATAAATATGGTGATAGAATTACAATTGCTTAAGAAATTTAATTTAAATCAAGAGACATAATTCTACTCTACTGCTCCGAGGAAATTAATTCACAATTTAATAGAACATTCACAAACATGCATCAATCACATACACAAGTACACAAATTTATCGAGGGTAAACCAATTGGTAAAATCCCCTTAATCCTTCCTTCATTAAAAAAATGAATAAATAATGTATTAAAATTCCTTGCTCGCTCTGAGCTCAACTTGCAAGTGAATAACCTTTCTTTTTTCTCAATGAGAAGCTGCGACCCATACTTAGTCAATTTCTGCCTCTGCTTGAGCCCCTATTTCCTTACACAAATCTTGAGGAATTAGGACCCTAAATTTTAGGAACTTTCCTCCAATTCATTCCAAAATTGCCAAGGTTGGAACTCTGACTGCATGCAACACCTGTACATTTAATACTAGTCTACAACTGATGTTAGACTACCTTGGAATCTCCAACACAGTTGGGGAACCCAAATTCTCTGCATGTACTAGCTATTTTTTGTTGATTGATCATTTAAATGGATGATCATTGAGTTAAACTACTATCCCACTGTAGAACTAACCTCCAACTAGTTCTATCAACAATTAGAACTAGTTTAACTGAATACAATTGGAAACAAGTGAACTGGATTGCTACAAATTAGCAACCACACATGCATAATTAAAATCCAAGCCCTCTAAATCGAATCTACTGACATATTTGAGTGAAAAGAGCCATGTCACCTCAGTTAACTACCTCCAAGTTGTTTGATGATGTGGAAATTCATTTTTTCTCAATTTGACCAAGGAAAATTCAAATTGAGGCTTTCTTGCTACACTTCTTAACACTGGGCATGCCACAAGTCACTCACTTGCAAGGCACATGGCCCCACAAAACCCCAAATATTACTGACACATTTCCTACTCCCAGGTTTCCACGTCACACTATGGCCATACCACCTACTACATTGGTCATGGGTCCCACCATTCCTCTGTTGTGATGGTAAAATCCATTTTCATGTTATAATTTAACTTGGGGTTCCCCACCTCGATTATGTCTATTATTAAGCCACCAGACCCACTATGCCACATTGTACTAAAAATAAAATCCTTAGAGTTTGCATCCTGCCTCCCTTAGAAATATCGAATGATTTTTCTGCAAGTCCATCCAACAATGGGAAGCATGTGTAGAATCAAAATTTAGACCAATTCTTGAGGTTGTTGTGCGAATGGGCACCATAATGACACATCAGGGTAGTTCTTCTAGGGTCATACAATGGTCCTACTATTCCCTCAACATCTAACATCTCTGGGATACCCTACTTGTGCACCCTTGGTCATGGATCTTAGCCATGTGGCTCAATAATGTTTCTACCTTTTATCCCCTTGGTAAATGAATTTCAACTCTCATGGTGTTTGAACATATGTGCTTAAGCCCCCACCCTCAACACTTGGTTATAACACCTGCACAGATGGGCCATCACGACTTGATGGCCAAACCCTTAATTGTAGGTTTTAACCCCGTACATAAACTACCTGCATACGAATTCTAAAACATAGAAAATAAACAATGTGAGAGCATAACACATAAAACACATATACACAGATATTTTCCCCTAGGTCCCAAAACCGGGACTACCAGCTTGATTTTTCATTATGTTCCTTTCAATGTTACAATACATATTTATACATGCTGAAGCATCCAATACCATGGACTGAAAACCATCGCGTCCAATACCATGGACCGAAAACCATCGCGTCCAAAAAAACATGTGCGAAAATCATGCACAAAACCATAGGTCGATCTGCCCAACCTAACATAGGGTCCAAAACCAAAATTTTCTAGGGCGCTGCCCCGAACCCCATAAAGCGGGGTTATGGGTGCCTTTCAAATCCCCTATTAACTACGTGGAAAGAATATAACACAACCTAAGATTCTCCCACTTGTTGTTTTCTTTCCACGGGGGGCTATAAGAGAGCTTAGTCATTTTCCTAGCCCTGAAATGCCCATTGTCTCTCTGCACCAAGAGAACTTCTCAGAGCTCATAGATTTTGTCAATGCATCTACAATATTCTTCAAAGTGTCCACCTTTACCAGCAACACTTTTTTGTCTTCTATCATATCCCTCACAAAGTGATATTGAACATCAATGTGCTTTGTCTTTGAATGATATGCACGGTTCTTTGCCAAGAAAATTGCACTTTGGCTGTCACAGTCTTATAGCTTCCTATACTAACCCCATACTTGAACACAATCTCTGCAACCAAACTGCTTCCTTGCTTGCATGAGTGGCTTCCATGTATTCTGCCTCTGTAGTTGATAGTGCCACTATAGATTTTTTCTTACTCATCCAACTGACTGCACCTCCAAATAGGTTAAACACATACCCACTTGTAGATCTTCTCTGATCCATATCTCCAGCCCAGTCTGCATCAAAAAAGCCATGAATATCCAACACTTTGTCCAATCCTGGTCTTCCTTAGTAGCACAAATCATAATCACTAGTGCCACGCAAATACCTAAAACCCGCTTCACTGCTGTCCAATGCTCCTTTCTTGGTTTTGACATAAACCTGTTCAATACTCCCACTGCATGTACAGACCATTGCATAAATCAGGCTACTGACTGCACTTGCATATGGAACACGGGACATGTCCTCTTCCTCTTCTTATGTCTTGGGACATTGTTTAGCAGATAACCTCACATCTACAGGAATAGGAACCTTCACTGGTTTACTATCCTGCATATTAAACCTCTGCAGTATTGTCTCGACATACTTCCTTTGGTTTATCCAGAGCTTCCTCTTTGCCTGATCTCTTTTAATTTCCATGCCCAAAATATTTTTTGCAGCACCAAGATCTTTCATGTCGAATTTGGAGGACAATTGGGTCTTCAAATCCTGGATAACTTCTTTTTCATTTCCAACCAACAACATATCATCCACATACAAGACCAGATAAATAACACAGTCACCAATTAATTTAAAATACACACAATGATCTACTTTGCTTCTGGTGAAGCCAAGTCCCCGTATAAATGTATCAAATTTCTGATACCACATCCTTGGTGACTATTTTAACCCATACAAAGATTTCTTTAGCTTGCATACCAGTTCTTTCTTACCCTTCACCACAAAGCCTTTAGGTTGCTTCATGTAGATCTCCTCTTCCAGATCCCCATGAAGAAATCTTGTCTTCACATCCATCTGTTCTACCTCAAAATCAAAAGTAGCAGCAACAGATAAAAGTAATCTAATAGAAGCCACCTTAGCAATAGGAGAAGAAATATCACAAAAATCAATTCTTGGCAGCTGGGAATAACCTTTTGCTACCAATTGAGCTTTGTACTTCTCCACTTTTCCTTCTGCATTTGTCTTCTTTTTGAACACCCATTTGTTGTCAATGGGTTTTCTTCCAGCTAACAACTCCACCAGATTCCAAGCCTCATTTTTGTGCAAAGATGCCATTTCATCAACGATGACCTCTTTCCAGAGTTTTCCATCCTCTGAATCCACTGCTTCCTTCATAGTTCTGGGATCATCATCAGTAATAGACAAAGAAAAATTTGAACAGAAAGCAGATGGACTATACCTTTCTGGCTACCTTCTTTCTCGAACTGATCTTCTCAAAGCCGGAGTTTGTGGCTCTTCATCTTCTGATTCCTCCTCTGTTGTAGAGTCTGATTCTTCCTCCTTTAGCTCAAACTCCATCTTCTCAAGTTCCTTTGGTTGGACTTCATGTTTAATAACATCTTTCACCTCTCTGAACACCACATCTCAGCTATACATAACCTTCCTTGTTACTAGGTTCCAAAGCTTATAACCCTTTAAACCATCCTTATACCCAATAAAGATGCACTTTTCAAATTTACTATCTAACTTGGTTCTTTTCTCCTTTGGAACATGTCAATATGCATCACATCCAAATACCCTTAGATGTGAAAGAGAGGGTTTCTTACCATTCCATACCTCTTGTGGAGTCTTATCCTCCAACGCTGATCAAGGTGACCTGTTGACCAGGTAACATGCAGTATCCACTGCCTCTGCCTAGAATTCCTGTCCTAACCTGGCACCACTAAGAATGCTTCTTGCCCTTTCCATCAACGTTTTATTCATTCTTTCTGCAACTCCATTTTGCTAAGGTGTATATGGAGTAGTCTTCTGTCGTGCTATACCATAATCCTTACATAATTCTTCAAATTCCTTACTGCAAAACTCTCCACCATTATCTGTCCTCGACACGTTTATCTTCTTCTCTATCTGGTTTTCCACCAGAGTCTTGTATTCTTTAAACCTGTCAACGACTTCAGATTTATTCTTAAGGAAATATATCCATTTATTCCTTGAGAAATCATCTATAAATGATACATAGTACACAGACTTACCCAGTGATGGAACCTTCATAGGTCCAAACACATCACTGTGCACAAGCTCTAATATCTGTTTTGTCCTCTTACCACCAGAGGGGAAACTCGCCCGATTTTGCTTCCCATATACACAATTTTCACAGAAATCAAAATCCAGAGAGCTATTACCCATACCTTCTACCATACCTTTACCATGAAGTATTCGAAGGCCCTTCTCTCCAATATGTCCAAGCCTTTGATGCCACAACATGGTATTTTCTCCAGAGACCACTAGATTTTCTGATCCACTTTCAAGAACCATAGAACTGTTGCACCCATCAACAACAGTGCTACCTTGCAGCTTATATAGAGTTCCAGTACAAACTCCCCGCATGAATACTAGTGCTCCCCAAACCATCTTGCAGGTATCCTTCTCGAACACTATTTTTACACCTGCATCATCCAACTTTCTTACAAAAATCAGATTTCTGGCTAATGCAGGAATATGTAGAACACCTGGAAGCATTCTAACCCATCCACCTTGCAACTTCAGCTTTACTTTTCCGCGACCAATGATTCTAGCCTTCCTGTCATCCCCCAAGAAGACATCACCACCATCATATTTCTCATACTCGCAGAACCACTCTCTATGGGGAGTGAAGTGAAAGGATGCACTTGAGTCAATCAACCATGCCTCGTGATCTACATGTGTACTTGAAGAAGCCAAGTACACATCCCCACCTTCATCTGAGGTGGTTTTCGCCTCTACAGAAGGAGCCTCATCAGATCCCTTTTCTTTGTTAGGAGCTTTAGATTTACAGTCCCTTTTGAAGTGGCCTTCCTTTCCGCATTTCCAGCACACCACCTTTACAGGTTTTCCTAGAGATTTAGATCTCCCTCTAGATTTAGATCTCCCACTCGATGACTTATTTTTGTTTCTATTCTGGGACCTTCCTCGTATAGACAAGGCATCACCATTTTGGTTCTGCATATTTTTCTGTCTCATTTCCTCCGTTAGCAAGGCTGAGACTATTTCATCAAACTGCAAGGCAGTTGCATTGCTACCTATCGCAATAACCATACTATCCCACGAATCTGGTAGATAACACAACAAACTAATGCACTTATCTTCATATGAAATTTTAATGTCAACAGATGCTAACTGACTTACCACAATATTAAAAGCGTTCAGATGCTCTATCACCGAGTCTCCATCTTTCATCCTCAGGTTATACAACTTTTTCCACAGGAACAATTTATTCACCAGAGACTTAGATTGGTACAAAGTCCCTAACTTGTCCCACAAAGCCTTTGCCATAGCTTCCCCTGATACATTCAGCAATACTGAATCTAAGACACACAATCGTATTGTGCTCTTTGCCTTCCAATCCAACTTCTTCCATTCTTCATCGGACACTCCCGTTGGTTTAGTACCCAGATCTACCACGATCCATTGCTCTTTATCCACCAACAGATCCTCCATCTTGAGTTTCCACAACTCAAAACTCTGACCATTAAATTTCTCTATCTCTATCTTTCCACTGCTCACCATCTTCTTTCACCACTAGAATCGATCTCACAGATCTCCCACTGAAGAGGGTTTACCGTAGGCCTGAGTGAAACCCCTCAGCAATAAAGGCATCCCCTTGAAGCCAAAACAACTCTGATACCAAATGTAGGTTTTAACCCTGTACAAAAATTACCTGCATACAAATTCTAAAACACAAAAAATAAACAATGTGAGAGCATAACACATAAAACACATATACATAGAATTTTCCCCTAGATCCCAAAACCAGGACTACCAGCTTGATTTTTCATTATGTTCCTTTCAATGTTACAATACATATTTATACATGCCGAAGCATCCAATACCATGGACCGAAAACCATCGCATCCAAAAAACATGTGCGAAAATCATGCACAAAACCATAGGTGGATCCACCCAACCTAACATAGGGTCCAAAACCAAAATTTTTCGAGGCGCTACCCCGGACCCCATAAAGTGGGGTTACAAGTGCCCTTCAAACCCCCTATTAACTACATGGAAAGAATATAACACAACCCAACATTAATGTATTATGGCTTAGCCCCTGCTCATTCCATACAAGTATATATATATATATATATATATATATATATATATATATCATGGTAAAACTATTTAGAGCTATCCCTTCAACATATTCTTCATCATCTTCTTCCTCTTCAAGACCTACCTTCATGTTACCCCTAGCCATAAATAACACTCTTCCTATGTCATTCTCTTTGTCCCTGTCAATTTCTTCTTCAAATGAGGAGTTGTCTTCTTTAGAATAAAATATTTTCTTAAATCCTTTCCTTTTACCTTGCTTGTTGAATCTTCTTTGATTTTATTTTCCTTTCTTGTGCGTGTGTTCTTCCTCAGAGATCTTATGAGGATATTTAGCAGCAAAATGACAAATCTCACCATAATTAAAACATATTATGTGAAGCTTACCCTTGAATTTAACTTTTCCTCTTTTTTAATTTCTCACAAAGTTAGTAACTTCATCTAAGTATTCTTCATTGCAACAACTAGAGCTTGGCCTTGATTCCTTTTTCCTTTCAGAGTCTACTTGGATGTTGTGTAGGTTTCTTCTCTATTAGATGTACTTTCTTGTTCCGTTCTCATTTCTTAAGTTGTAAGTGTTCCATGTAATTGGTACATGATGAGATTTTCTAAATCATCTATTTCTTCTAGAACGTAGACTTTAGCATCAAGCTTCATTGGAAGTGATATTGATATCTTTTAAAAAACTACTTTTCTATCCATTGGTTTTCCCAGTCCTTCTGTTAGAGGTCATTTTGTCGAATCCAATCAAATGGCCTTGAACCTGGATCAATAATGATCCGTTCATACTTTGAAATCATCTTGTACAGAGCCAAAATCATCTCCTTTCTAGAATTTTCAAGAATCCTGGATTACATTGGATAAAAAAACCTATTTTTGAGGATTAGTACACTTCCCTTTAGGGCAACTTGCGATGGCACAATTTGCACACATACCAATTGTGCTGACCAGAGTAGGTTGCTTTCCCAAAAAGTTCAATGATAGAAGGAAATGAATGAAAAATAAAAATTAATTTCAAAGTTTCTCTTTCTAGAAGCTTCAAAAGTGGTTTTAACCATTTTCTATTGGATAAGATCTCAAAATTGTAATCTTGAGGCCTTATCTCTTATCCCCTAGAACTTAACTCCCCCTAATGTGGAGCTAAGCCCTAAAATGGTAAGTTCCAAACCACCTCATTTACCCTATAAATTAACTGCCTCCCATAGAGTCTAGATTGGATTTTGTAGACTCTTTGCCAGTTCCCCCATGTTGCTAATTTGTGTTTAGAGGTCCACAATCGATCCATGTGCTTGAACTGTGATTGAGGCTTTCTATTATTGTTATACAAGATTTATGACTACAGAAAAAAAAATCCCCCTTAGGTCTAGTGGCTAACCTAGAACAATAGAATGACAAAGGACCTAATTTTTTCCTTGAAGTAAGTAAATGAGGGGATGCAACCTACTTGGAATTTGTCGTATGTTTTTCTCCTACTTTTTCTTGAATGCTCGAATCCTAGTTCTAGTTGCCAAAATTAGAACCTGCAAAACCAGACAACATAAGCCAAGAAACTATGAGATTTATGTAGCATCATCTATCTACTTTATTCAACAGATCAGCATTGTATTGAAATACATGAAATAATTACATCACATATAGGAAAAAAAATAACTCTTTGTATTGATATAAATGGAGTGAGTAACAACCATAAATAGATGTTGATCTTGTAGAAGGTCTCCTCCAAGTTGTTAACTTGTCCTTCCTTTGTCACAAAGTGTACCTCCAATCACCCTAAATGCATGAAAGGATAACTCTCAACAATAGCATAAGGGTAGAATCACTCTCCAAAATCCAACCCCTTGCATATGGAAGGTTGTAAATATATAGAGGAGTGAGGTAAGTTTGGAGTTCTTATCCTTTTACCAATCTTAGCGTTGATATCCACCCTTGATGGGAGGATGAGATCTAAGGATAAGGGATGGGAACTCCAAGGTAGGATATGATAGGATTCGAAAGTTTTGTATGAGGTAAATGGTTACAACAAATCTTGGAAGCTATTGGAAATGGAGGATTCAAGATTCTCTCTCTTTTTCCCAAATTTCTAGAACCAACGCAGGTTGAAGGAAAGAAATATATAGGTGATCAACGCAGGCCACAGTGGATCAACCTATAGGTGAACACTGTCCAGGAAGAGGCTAGGGTGTGTTGGTCCTAAAATTGGCTCAAATGATGTAGTTTAGGCTAGAAATTGTGGGGAATGAGAGAGTCATGCATAAGGATTTGTCTAATGATGATGTAAAGGGGGAATAGGATAAGAATGATACCATTAGGAGGATGATTCATCAGATGAGACAAAATAGACTATAACAGAGTCCCCGTAAAGCACAAATTCAGAGATGATGACTGATGACTGAAGTGCTTTACCTTGTGATAAGTTGGGATCAAGAACAATCAATGAGCTTTGTATTTTGTTAAAATACATTTACATCATGACATATTTTTGTTGAGGGAGGCATAACCATACTCATCACATAAGATAACATTACATGTATAATGATAAAAATACATGTTCACTGATGATTGATAGTGGACCCATAACTGGATGACTGTTAGTATGATCATAGCCATCATACATAGTGATCTTGTATAATATTGAAATCACAACGCGGATGGCGAAAAATATATCTGAGGTCTTCTATCTCGTCCATACGACCAACCAATGTAAGAGCCTAACCATGTGAATCAATGAGCTGAAGTCGAATATGGTAGACACCATCTAAGTACTGGTCATTGATGTAGGTTGTTAACAGATGTGAGAGAAACCACTGATAATTTTAATGGCTCTCAAGGTACTCAAGCACAATTCGTATGGTGTGAATAAATGAGTTGATGTCAAACACCACACAACTTCTTTTGGTCAAAATCTAATTATGTAAAACTACCACCAAGAGAAAGGACACTTGCCATTGATATATGTAAGCACCAAGGTACCAAGGGGTGTTTCTAAGTCAACTTCCTGGATAATGTGTTCATGTCGATGAGAAGAAACCCGTGACAAGAGGGCCTTGATGTATCCCCCATCAATGACACGAAATGGGTATCATGATTGAGACAAAATGATCATAAGGATGCTAATATTGAACTGGATCAGGAAATGTGAACATGGAGTGAAGGCTTAAGAGTATTGTAATGGATATCAACTGAATGACTTCTCTTGACCACAACCACGACACTGAAATGGAGTTCGTAACATTCACCCAAACTGAAATGGAGGTTTTGCGAAGGTATGATGAACCAAAAGACAAGAAGATTACCCAACCCAATAGCCATAGAGATGAAGTGGAAGAGTTTCGTGTTCAAGAGTGCCTTGCTGCCATTAATAAATGGAGTACCCTATTTCCCAGTTTCCCCAACCATACTAGTCAATACCTCTTTATATTTTAGCAAGATTGAGGAGGATAACATATACTTGATATGTAAGTCCATTCTTCGAATGAATCCCTCTAGGTATATTTAATGAACCCAAAGAAGGAACGGTTCAGTCTTGTCATGTTTGACAAGTCCATCGATGTTTCATGTTTTAATGAGTCCAATAAAGGTAAAATTTGACATCTTTTTCATGTTTAGAGAGTTTAAAAAGGAGGCGAAAAATAAAACTCCAGATGTCCCTTTCTGTAGATAGTCCCTTAGATCCTGAAAGGTACAAAAAAATACCCAAGAGAACCTCTTAGCTATGTTTGACTAAGGTATTCCTTTTTCGTAAATAGTCTATCTCAGTTTGGAAAAGGGTTAAACTTATACTGAGTAGACGTCTTTTCATTTACTTTTAAAAGTTTGAAAAGAAAAGTGCTCGACAAACTTTTCATATTTTTGGATTCCGAAAAGAGCTAAAAGAGGTCTCCTTCTGGAGGAACGAGTGATATAAAGGGTAGCACCTAGTTCCAGTCATGATGGAACTGCTCAAAACATGTAAAGGTCAAGAGGCTGACTAATAAGACCACTCATCATAGTTGTTCCTCAGGAAATGGTAAAAACTAAGTGAAAGCATATGATCAGCCAAGAAAATGATGACAATGGAGTCAGAAAACCAAGGCTCATATGGAAAAAATAGGCTGATAAAAATGACAATCACGAGGGATAAAATTGGAATGGTTTCATTTTTATAGAAGCTTGAAAAATGGGAAACTATGCTTGAAATTGGTTTCATTTTTACAGAAGCTTTAAACAGAGGAAAAACTATGCTTGAAAGTGGTTTCATTTTTACACAAGTGTTGTACACTAATTTGTCGCACTCCTTGTCTCATACCCTAAGCTGTCTAACTTTTCCCAAAATGTCGTAAAACAACAAAATATGTCAATGAATTCACCATGAAAAACATTGATCAAAGCATCTGCGAAGAAAAGAAGAAGAAATTCCTTGAAGTAATTCTGGAAGAGCTTGTCAAAAAACCCTATTTCTAGGCCCAATGCCACTTTTAGCACGAAATCCCATCCTGGTATCCTTTGGTATAAATAGTGACGAGAGTTGGCAATGCAACTTTGGATAGGAAAATCAGCATTGATGCTCTTCAGGCAGTTTCTCCAAAAATGGAGCAGAAGCTTCTCTTACTAGAAGCATTGAGAACGACATTATGGTTATTGTTGAATAACGATATGGTTGAGTTCTCCCATTTTGAGTCCTTGAGCCTACCTTTAGGGATCTTCCCCTTACGATGTAGACCTTCTTCCCCCTTTTGTGGATCCATAACTCCCTCTCCTTCCCTATAAATGCATTCCCTTACACCCTCAATTGGTTGCTCAGACTAGATTGGTCATCCTACTGCTAAATTGTGCCTAATTGTTTCCAATTTGTGAAGGGGATAGGAGAGCTTGAGAAATCTTGGCTTGGACTTGGAAACCCATCCTGAAGGAGGCTTCCAACATCAAGGCAGTGGTTGTATGCTTCCCTCTTGTGTTTATTATTAATACAATGCATGTTACTTTCCATAAGCGTGTAAATTATTACTTGCTTAGTATGATGCTCCTTGATCTGTCATATGGTTTACATTAGAATGCATATGCTATGTTTTTCCTTTGTTGTCTTTGTTTTATCTCTCTTGCGGGTATTCGTTTGTAACAGAATAGCAAGGATCGAGATTGGAAGTGAGGAGATCAATATCAACATTGAAAAGCAACCACATAGGAGTGTGGCATGCCATCTTTCCTCTCCCATGTCATTCTGATTTAAACTAGGAGAGTTTTTCATGTATTTATTTTAGTTGTTACTAGATCCACTTATTGGACTAGAGGGATCACTTCTATTCATAGAAGGGATTTCCTAGATAATAAATTGGTGACTCTGCTAGGGATCCTATTGCCCTTTCAACCCTCCTTTTGCATTTGGCCTTTTTGATTAGTTTGGCCAACCTTTCAATGATCCTTGGTTTTGATTGGCTTTGATTCTGTACTCTAAGTAGTTGGTCATTTAGGGTATCAGATTTAGGGTTTTTCTCAATATCTACTTATTTTTCCTAAAATTTGCTTGCCCAACGCCCTTTTCATCACATACAGTGGAGTTGACAATGCTTAGAAGCTATCTACCCGCGTACAGTCATGATAGAAGCTATCTACCCGCGTTGGTCCAATTTCTCATCCAGCATGGGTTTTTCCGTGTAAAGTAGTGTTGCCAACACAGGTTTCGCTATGTAAAGTAGCACTGATGAACTTGTTAGCACAGATTTTGCTATGAAAACTAGTGTTGATCTTTAAAATTGAGAATTTTTAGGGTTTATGCTAAAATCCTAGTGTTTCCTAATCTCTGAGATCATCCTCCTGCTCTGTGTGCATCATATCTTGTCTATTTTCCTTCAGTTTCTTTGTGGTGTGCAAAAGTTTATCCCATGCTTGAAGTGTTAAAAATATCATTTTGATTGAGTCTTTCATACTTTGAGTCAATTTAAATCTTTGTTTGTTGCTTGTATGAGTGGGAAAAATACTAATTTTCTGTTGATTGAGTAGTAGTAGTTCTTTTACAGCCATAAGGAAATTGATTTTGCATTCATTTAGTTTTCATCTCATAATTTATTTTTCGTAAAGTGCATTAGATCACATTACATTGGAAAGTCATTTTTTGAGATTTATCATTAGACATAGATTACATTATTTAGTGATTGAAAGCTAAAAGTGCATTGAGTGCATTCTCAGTCATTGAAAGAAAAATTGAAACTTTTTCACTTTTGGTGGTTGCATTTGAAAAATGAAAGTGAAAGATCTAGTTAGGAAATCTTTGTTTGTTGCATTCTTCATTGTTGCATCATTGTTTGAATATCTTCCCTTACTAGATTAGCTTTCATCGAAATGGAAAGAATCATTTTCTCATGGTAGTTGCATCATAGGTATTCAGGTGACATCGTTTGAGCCTTAAAACTAAAAATTAACTGAAGATAAACTTAAAATTTACTTCAATTAACCTAAGGAGTATTTGGAACTTAACGCAAACATTTAGAGGTCTAGACTAGAGACGTGTTCTGACATCGTTAAACGTAGGAGCTGTTGTGATTGGCTAGCATTGTATCTTGGGGTGATATCCTGTTCCACGTATGGAAGTGTAGAAGATTGTTCTCTAGTACTTTCAAGTATATCGGAGGCCCTCCACGCATGGTAAGTATATGGGAATGCTCGCATCAAATAGTTACACATTAGACAACACTACTATGGACTGCACTCCCACGTATCATCACGTATATTTTGGGAGCCCCCAATAGGTTTCTATCCATCCATAGGTAACCGAGTATGCCACCTTGTATACCATGATACACCGAATACATCATTTGGGGACATTGGATGTCATACATTAAGTCCTTGGTTCGCCAATGTTTATATTGTAGTTCACACTTTCTTGGTAAAAATTTATGCCTAGTTACCCCTTTTTTATTTATTTTTGTTAAGTTTTAAAATCAAGTAATTGACCATGAAAATAATCCTTCCTATGGAAATACCCCTTAGTAGATCTTCAGTTGAGACTAATGGCAATAACTCCTATGCCTACCAACCAAGGAAACCCCTTTGATGGGAATCCTAGTCCTTTTCCTTCTTTTGGAAATGTTGGTGCTCCCTATATGGAAACATTTTCCCTTACTAGAATTACCATTGGTTTGTCAGTTTGATTATTTTCGACCCCTATGGTTCTGAATGCCCAAACAACTTCTCAACCAAGATCTCCTCCACCTAAACCATATAAACCTCCAGTTGATCCTAAAGTTGATGCTTTCCCTTCTTCACCCATTCGATCTTCTTTCTTCTTCTTCATCTGGTGAAAACATGCAAGTTAGTAACTAGGTGGATAAGAAGAAGAAGAAAAAGAAGATTAAGAAGAAGAAAAATAAGCAAGGGGGAAACCAAGTAGTCAATTCTACTAATGTAATTGATGTTGAGAAACCTTGGAATCAACCTTGTAAAGTGAAATTCCATTGCAAGCTTTGTAAGGGTGACCACCTTCTTCGAGAATGTCTTGCTATTCCCAAGATATTAGACGTGTGGTCCATAGGTTCACATCAACCTTTGTCATCAGCCTCTAGAGGTCATGCTGGTGATAAATCTTCAACTATTGACAGTAAAACCCATGGGAAAAAGGGAAAATTCAAATTTCCCTATAGGTTATCTGAAGGGCATCATCCTATGCACCTTTGTCCTTATATGGATGAAGCCTCTAACATGTTGGATAACCTTACAACTTATCAACCTCGTCTTCCGAATGGTTATAGAAAGTTTTCCCTTGACCCTCCACTAGTAAATCAAGTGATTGATTAGAGTTCATCTCTATTCAATCCCACCCTCTCTAAAACTGAATCAAATGAGTGCATTCCCGACCAACCATTGGTCGAGAAAATGGTTGATTTGATTCCACTTTCGGTTGATCATATCTATCATGTAGAGAGTTAAGTTAATAACACTCAAGTTCTCCTTATTTCTTCAGATTCCAAATAATTAGGGGAAAATCCTCCTGTTCCCATGGTACAGGGGGGTGATCCTCCTATTTCTACAATCCAGGGGGGGCGATCCTCCTGTTACAGTAATGCAAGTGATGAATTCTCCCAATTCAATGGTACCCCCTCTAAGTAGTTTAGTCAATTTCTTTGCTTGGAGTCGACTCAGAGGATATCACTTTCCTTCCTATGTGCCTTTTTATATCATGGTACAATATTATAATATGACCGTACATGGAACAATCATAGACGAAGGCACATCTGTTAGTATTATGTCCTCAACGGCTTGGAAAGATTTAAGTTCTCCACAGCTTGTACCCGTTACCCAAAATTTGTTGGCTTCTAACAGAGGAGCCAATTAACTGTTACGAATTCTTCCTAAGTTTCCTATTACTTTGTGAGGAAAAATCATCTATCTCGATGTGATGGATGTCGAAGGCCCATAGGATTTTAACTTACTCCTCGGTCGTGACTATGTTTATGTCATGGGAGCTCTTGTCTATTCTCTCTTTCATGTCATATGTTTCCTGCATGAAGGAAGAATTGTAGTCATTGATTAGCTTTCGTCTGTTGGTCCTAATATGTTTCATGATCAATCATCTTCCCTAAATGGTCCTTGTATACAAGTGGTATCACCCCCACCATAGTTTAATTATGTGGCCACCTGTTCCATGCCCGCGTCTACTCATGATCTAGTTAATGATATAGTGCATCATGTACTCAGGACATTGGAACCCAATATTTCCATTAGATCCCTTGAGAGGCATACCTTAGAGAATGTTGTTCTCCCATCTGATGAGAACTCTTGGAAGCCATGGTCTCTTATAGTCCATAATCAAGGTGATGAGGATAGTTCTTATACTATGTCAACCTTGTTAAAAAATGAAATAGGTGTCATGAGGATAGTTCTTTTACTATGTCAATCGCATTAGAAAATGAAATAGGTCCCCATGAGGATAGTTATTCTATTATGTCAACCTCATTAAAAAGTGAAATAGGTCCCCATGAGGATAGTTCTTTTACTATGTCAACCTCATTAAAAAATGAAATAGGTCCCTATAAGGATAGTTCTGTTACCACGTCAACCTCGTTAAAAATGAAATAGGTCCCCATGAGGATAGTTATTTTACTACGCCAACCTCATTAAAAAATGAAACAAGGTGTCATGAGCATATTTTTTTCTCGTGTTTCAAGCTTGCGAAAAAATGAAACCATCTTCAAGCATAGTTTGTTTATGTTTCAAGCTTGTGTAAAAATGAAACCAAATCCAAGAATAAGTTTTTCTCATGTTTCAAGCTTGTGAAAAAATGAAACCATCTTCAAGTATCCCCAAGCATAGTTTCCCAAGTTTCAAGATTGTGTAAAAAGGAAACCATTCCCACATTACCTCTCCTGATTTCCATTTGTATTAGCATGTTTTTGCTAGATGAGACTTGGTTTTTTCTTTCCATCATCACCATTTCTTTGTACGATGATACACTTTCACTTGGTTGTTTTACCCTTGCTTGAGGAACGTATGAAATGAGTGGTCTTATTAGCTAGCCTGTTGACCTTTACATGTTTTGAGTAGTTCCATCATGACCAGACCAATTGCTACCCTTTTATACCACTCATTCCTCCAGGTGGAGTCCTCTTTCATCTCTTTTCCGACTCCAAAAATATGAAAAGATTATTAAGAATTTTTCTTTTCAAACTCGTAAAAGTAAATGAAAACACGTCTACTCAGTATAAGTTTAACCCTTTTGCAGACTGAGATAGACTAGCTATGAAAAAGGAATACCTTAGTCAAACATGGCTAAGAGGTTCTCTTGAATATTGTTTTCTACCTTTTCGAATTTGAGAGACTATCTACGAAAATGGGCCTTTAGAGTTTTCTTTTCCACCTCTTTTTCAATCTCTCAAAACATGAAAAAGATGTCGAGTTACCCCTCATCAGACTCGTAAAACGTAAATTACATAGGGCTTGTCACCATGACGAGACCGATCTACTCCTTTCTAGGACTTGTTAAACTTACTAGGATGGATTCATCTAAAGGATGAACTTATATAACAAGCATATGGTATCATCTTCAAGCTTGTGATTAAAAATAAAGAGGTACTCATTAGAAATAGTGAGGTAAAAATGAATGTAAATGTGTCATGTATTCTGTATAAAAGGTAACATGTTGCTCTTGAAAATGAAACTCATTTGCATTTTGTGTTAGGTTTGGGATATCCTCACTTAGTCACTTGCTTTCCTGGGTTTGGAAAATCCATTTGCTTCTCATTTCATCGTTATCTATATTCATCATGACCATTGATCCCATTTTGATTCAAATGATACCAAACTTCGAAGTCATGCCACTGATATGTTCAAGAGAAGTTCTATATATAAATTCTAACCTCTTATACCCCATTTGACATTCTGTGCCAAATTCTGAATCACTCTCACCAAATTTACAAAGTCCTTTGTTTCGTGTCGATGATGTGGGAAATATTATGGTCCTCCTTCAATGGATCACTTCTTGTCCACTTCATCTCATTATCTAGGAAGATGGTCCAGAAACTCCCTTTCACTACCTTGGAGCTTGCATGCCTCAATGGCAGGTTCTTCGCATTCAAAAATAGGTTCACATAATTGGCTTTCGATCAAATGATTCTACGAGTGTTTTACTTCAGCTTCCTTATTCACACTCGTGGAATGTGTTGTTGTACCTTGACATCCATTGTCACTATTGGTGGTTTTTCTCATGCTTGTTAACGGTTCACATCATTGATTGGTAATTAGGTGGTTTTCTATCATGTTCAAATCAAATACGTCTATTCACATGGTAGGATTTAAACTTTGGTTGGATCAAGAAAGAGATGAAGACCCAGAGTTTCATCTGATAAATCCATGTTGCATTGAGTTATTAGCTATTCATGATTGTACACATGATTCCTTCTATACGAATGGTTGCATCCATGCCGTGGATCCATACATATGATCCTTTCTATTCGGAAGGCTACATCCATGTCGTGGATCCATACATATGATTCTTTATAGTCGGATGGCTATGTCCATGCCGTGGATCCATACATATGATCCTTTCTATTTGGATGGTTTCATCCATGCCGTGGATCCCTTACACATGATCCTTTCTAGTTGGATGGCTATGCCCATGCCATGGATTCTTGTATTTTTAAATTCCTACTTAGAGATGTCATATATCTTGTATTATGTTTGATTTGCAGGTCTCATAGCAATAGTTATCCAAAGTCCTTGCCTTGACTTGTAAAGCACTTCAACCATCACTTCCTATTCAGACTTCATGCTTTAGGGGGAATTTGTTATACAATAATTTGTTGCACTCCCCGTATCATACCCTGAGCTATTGAACTTTTCCCAAAATGTCACAAAGTGACAAAAGCTGTCAATGAATTCATGATGAAAAACATTGATCAGAGCATCCCTAAAGAAAAGAAGAAGAAATTCCTTGAATTAATTCTGTGAGAGCTTGTCAAAAAACCCTATTTGCAAGCCCAAAACTACTTTTAGTAGAAAACCCATGCCAGTACCCTTTGGTCTAACTACTGACTAGTGCTATCAGAACGACTTTGGATAGGAAAATTGGCGTTGATCCTCTTTAGGCAGTTTCTCTAAAAATGGAGCAGATGCTTCTCTTACTAGAAGCTTCAAGAACAACAAGTTGGTTATTGTTGAATAAGGATATGGTCGAGTTCTCCCATTTTGATTCCTTGATCCTACCTTTAGGGATATTCCCCTTAATATGTGGACCTTCTTCCCCTTTTTATGGATCTCTAACTCCATCTCCTTCCCTATAAATGCATTTCCTTACACCCTCAAATGGTTGGTCAGACGAGATTGGTCATGTTGGTGCTAAATTGTGCCTAATTGCTACCAATTTGTGAAGGAGAAGGGAGAGCTTGAGAATTCTTGACTTGGACTTGGAAACCCATCTTGAAGGAGGATTTTGACATCAAGACAGTGGTTGTATGCTTCCCTCTTGTGTTTATTATTAATACAATGCATGTTTAATTTCCATAAGTGTGTAAATGATTACTTGCTTAGTATGATGCTCCTTGATATGTCATATGGTTTACATTAGAATGCATATCCTATGTTTTTCCTTTGTTTTATTTGTTTGATCTCTCTTGCAGGTATACATTCACAACAGAATAGAGAGGATCAAGCTTGGAAGTGAGGAGATCGAGACCGACATCGAAAAGTGACTGCATAGGAGTGGTGTAGGTCATCTTTCTTCTCCCATGTCATTCTGATTTGAACTAGGAGATTTTTTCATGTATTTATTTTGGTTGTTACTAGATCCACTCATTAGACTAGAGGGATCACTTCTATCCATAGAACGGATTGCCTAGATAACAACAAGCTTGAAAGAAAGAAAAACTATGCTTGAAATAAGTTTTCATGCCTCCAACATAATGACTTAATTCGAGGTACATGCCCCCCAAGCTTATTTTCATGCACCTAAGTAGATTACTAGCTACTAATAGGTGGATGGAATGAAGGTTCATTTACGAGATCAAGTGAAAGACTTGACTGAAAATTTATGAAATCTAATCAAAGATTCGAATTTAAAGGGGATTTGTGTCATTTTTTAACGAGCTTGACACAGGAAAATAACTATGCTCATAGGAACTTATTTCATTTTTTAAAGAGGTTTACATAGTAAAAGAACTATCCTCATAAGATCTTGTTTCATTATTTAATGAGCTTGACACAAGAAAAGGAACTTTTCTCTGGTACCTTGTTTCATTTTTCACCGAGCTTAACACAAGAAAAGGAACTTTTCTCTGACACCTTGTTTCATTTTTTAAGGAGCTTGACACAGGAAAAGGAACTTTGCTCCAGAATCAAATCATGGCCTCCAAGAGACCATGGCTTCCAAGAGGTTCTCTTTAGATCGGAGAAAAATGCTCTGGAAGGGATAAAAGGATCCAATGGAAAGATAATACTCAAATTTCCCAAGTAAATGATTCACCATATCACCTATCGAATCTAGGTCGAAAGAAGTTGAGATGACTATGAAAGGATCATCTTCAACAATAATTATGTGAATGGGATAGATTTCCACATAATTAACCTATGGCAGGGAAGATACCACTTTCACATTCAGAACACTTAGGGAAGTAGGATGATTTTCAATCAATTCAGGACCAACAAATGAAAGATGATCGATAGGCACAATCAGTCCATCATGTGGGAAGCACACCACTTGAAAGAGTATGGATACAACAACATTCATAACATAAACATAGTCTTGCCCTAAGAGAAAATTGAAGTCAAAAGGGTCTATGAACACCATAACATCAATACATACAATTTTTCCTCCCAAGGTAATAGGAAACTGAGGAGGGATCCCAAGGGTTGATTGGTTCTTCTATTAAAAGCTAACTGATTTGAAGCGATGAACAAAAGCTATGGGAAACCCAGATATTTCCAAGAAGAGGAGGATAGAATACTAACAAAATATCCCTCATCTATAACAATGCTATGGATGTCCCTATTATAAGACTTTACCATGATCTTGAAAGGCATGTAAGAAGGGAGAAAAGGTTATGTCAATCGACTGCAATCAAAAGGAAGTGACCTATTTCCTTGGAGGGGGTTTTGTAGGGACGAGAGAAATGATCCCTTGTCTAGTAAAATCAGAAGAAATAAGAAGAATGTGAGCAGCATGATCCTTACTCTCTATGGGAAAAGTACGATTGACTGAAGGTGGAATCGGGTCAACCAATGGTTGGTCGGGAATAGAATCATGGGATTCACATTAATTGGATTCAAATTCTGATAAATCACTTCATCAACTAGTGGAGGATTGGGAAAAATCTTCTAGTAACCAGTTGGAAGTCATGGCTGAGAAGCTGCAAGGTTTTCCAACAATTTTTAGGCTTCATCCATATAAGGAAAAAAGGTGAATAGGATGATTCCCTTCACATAAATTACAAGGAAATTTGACTTTACCATTTTTTCCATGGACCTTACTATCTCTAGTTGAGGGTTTTTCACTAGCATGACCTCCAGAAGCTAATGACGAAGGCCGATGTGAGCCTGTGGACCATATTTCTAATACCTTGGGAATACCCGGATAATTTCTAAGAAGGTGGTCACCCTTACATAACATGTAAGGAAATTTAACTTTACGGGGCTGATTGGAAGGTTTGTCCATACTCATTGTGTCTGTAGAAATGGTTGCTTGGTTTCCCCCCTGCTTATTTTTCTTCTTCTTCTTCGTCCTCTTCTTCTTCTTCTTCATAGGTTCCTGGTTACTAGAATAAAGACTTTCACTAGGCGAAGATAAAGAAAGGGATGAAGAAAGAATAGGTGAAGAAGGTAAAGGGTCACTTTAGTACCAACATGAGGTTGTGTTGATGGTGCTGGACCCTCCAACATGTCAGGGGATCTCCCCGGTAAGAAGTCCCTACTAGACCTCATACCATTTGGTGTAGGAGTCCCAGCAGTGGGTTGTACGATATTGCCTTGACTGCAATTGCGCGTAGAGGCAAGTAATATATCCATGTTGGTAGCAAGGGTGTGACATGTGCAACAAGACAAGGAAGGTGTATGAATGGTTCTAACATGAGGAGAGTGAGGTGAGTGCTCCCCTTAGAAACCTGTGAAAGCACGTGGTTAATAAGGGAATACATGAGAAAATATGCATCACAAAATGGCAAGCAAGTGAGCTTACAATCCAAAGTGATGGTTAAACAAACATCACATTTCATTAAGATTCATACATACATATACAAAAAGAGGCTATACACACATGCATAAGAAAACATATACATATATCATTAGAGTAAACAGGATAGCTAAAACACAATAACAACATATGCATGAAACATGTTGGCTCTGTTATATTAAGAAGTGAAAGTTCCAATCATAAAATACAACCATGACCAACCAATAGTGCCAATAACGGAATGTTACAGTCATTGCCACCTACTCCTCCAAAGAGATGTACTAGCTCTGCACTGTGGAGAAGCCAAGGCTTGTTACAATGCTCTCTAAGCTTTCTCTAAGATACTCCTATCGAAAGCTTGGTTGACCAAAAGCCTCTACAATGAGTTCTAAGGTACTATAAATAGAAAAGGGTGGGGTGATCCTTGACATCCCCCTTTGTGACTGTTCACCTACCCTCATGACTCTTCAACTACTCTATGACTATTACATTTGACTATCAACACTTGAACTTCCACTTACAAGATATTACATCCAATCTTCACATGTACCCATGTGAGACAAAATAGGCTTGAGCAAGCAATGCAAGCTAACACTATACTCAGACAGTTGTGGTGAGACCAACTCTTTGACATCCTTGCGATGACCGATGGTGGTGAAATGATGCCAAGCTTGGTCATCTGTGATGGTGTCCATGCGCTCAATGGTGACATCGTGTTGAAAGTGAACTCTTGTCTTTGTTGCATATGGGTACACTGATATGGCTCCTTTGTCTAACTCATTTGATAACATGTGCATCATCGTATTGAGTGTAGTTAGACCAACAACATACTGATGCATAGTGTCTATGCTGATCTACGAGTGTGTGCTAGTGACCATGCACATCAACTTGTCAGAATACATGTTCAACTCTAGTTGGACTTGCTTCTTTTTTTCCTTGGTGAGTGTGCCAAATGGGTGGGATCACATGCATGCGCACAATGACATCCATGCTCTTGAATACCCCTGCATGTGATCGACAACACTGCTCACCCTATCTGATCCATGCTAGTTGTTGAGTGGATCTATGGCCGCAGTTTCATCAGTCAGTGGATGTTGTGTCTCCTGGTGTACCTGTTTGTGCGGCAACTCCTTCTCTCGTCTATGTAGCTCTTGTTCTTCCTTGAGTTACTTCTTTCGAACCTAAAACTCCTTATATATTTCTCTCTCTGCCTTCACGCGATCCTCTTGTCACGTCACTGGCTCATAGCCTCAATCTCCAAAGCTTATTTAATCACAAGTGGATCTGATCGAGCTTGTAACTTTGTTCCGCCTTTGCACTGTCAACAATCTCCCTCTTGTAATTTTCACATGTAGGTGTGCTACCTTCTGCTACTGCTGATGGTGCTTCTTGCAGTGATGCCACTGCTATTTCATCTTGATATCCTTTTCCATGAAGAACTTGATGCCTTCATAGATAGGAAAGTTCATAGAAACTTGATCGACTGCATCCCCAGTTGTGCTCTGAACAGTGCCTTTGACTCTGCCCTCCTGTAAGCCATGGTACCCATGCTGCTAAGAGGAATAAGGAAAACTGTGATACCTAGAGACATAGAAACACTCATGACAAGCAACCTTTCAGTAGAAAACAAAAACAAACTAGAGGACTGACATGCAACATACATGTGTGACTGTCTGTGAAGATTTCACAATTTTCACCAGGAGACTAGGAGATTGTTTGCTAAAACCACACAAGGCACAATTCGAGTTGTCGGGAGGCTGATTGACTGCTGGAACTGCGCAATGCATAGTCTAACCTAGCCTGTTGAGGACTGAAATTGTGCAATTCGCAATTTCAGTCATAAGTGACATGCAAACCAGCAAACTGCAATGCGCAATTTCTGGGGCCAGCAAGGCACTGCCTTCTAGAATTTCACAATGCAAGTCTGGAGGTCAGTACTGGGCCATACCTGTGAAATTTCTGGAGGGAAGGTAGAGGCTTCACTTCTAAAAATGCGCAATTCTAGCTGAGCAAGGAAAGGTCCGAGCTAAGGTAGCCCAGACCCGCTGACGGGCGACTGAAAACATGAGAAGTCTGAATGCATGGTTAATCTGGGTGTAAACAAGAGTGAATGATCATGCATGAAAATAGTAAGTGTAGGATTTAGAAAACAAGAAAGCATGCATATGTGTGAAGCGAGTCACCGCAACGGTGACCATCGGTGCAAAAACAATGTCATGCATGCGACAGTAGTGAGATGTTAACAAAAACTGAAAGGGTACTTCTACAAGATAACATACATTGAAATGATAGCAAGTTCTCATTGAAATCAAGAAGACAACACTCACACAAAGCGAAACACAAAAAGCGACAGAAATGTAGCGCAAGACATGAAAAGTAGAGTTACCTGAAACAGCTAAGGTGAAAGTGTCGAAGACTCCTCAATGCAATGTGGGATATCAAAGCTACAAGGTCGATGCGAGGAATGAGCTCTGCAACATCCAGTTGATGAGTTTTGATAAGATCGAGGTTATGACGTGCATGCCACAAATCAAGGAAAAAGCGACACTTTGTGAGAGGTTTCTAAAATGAGCTTTGCATGTAACTTCTAGCTGCTAAAAATAGATCCCTATATCTAGGGATGCCTTTTGCATGCTACCTTTTGTTATTACAGGAAGAGCAACCCATGCATGAAAATCATTTTTTCTCGGTCCTGGAGGGAATTCGTCAACCTGAAGGCACATGTAACAACCTGCTTGATTGAGAGAGGGATTTGTGAGTGTCCAACAGATTCCTCGCCAGCAACCATATTCAGTTTGATTGTATACGTAATTCCGTCAACATCAGGGGTGAGGTCGAGGGGGGTATGCCTACCGAGTATATTATCTCAATCAAGGGCATTAACGTACTGGTCTGACCGCTATGTTCTATTCTTCGCTGAGCTGGTCTGACCGATCTGGGTGTATTGGCTGAACTGGGTATTCCGTGGTATCCGACCTATGTATCCGTACCCGGCCCTCTGTATCTGACCCTCCTATCCGAAACCCGTCCTGTCCTACCGTAATGTGCAATTTTTGAGAGGAACTGGGTTGGATGTACCAAAGGGATTGCGTAATTTTTGGGAGGAGTAGGTGACTACTACCTAGAATTTCACAATTTTTGGGAGGAGTTGGGCTGGCTTCCATAGAGGGATTTCACAAATTCTGGGAGGAGCAGGTGACTGCTGCCCAAAATTGCGTGATTTCTGGGCTGAGTTGTATTGTTGGGCCTGATTGCACAACTTTCCCAATGAAGGTTGTCTGACTGCATTGTGCAATTTCTGAGCCCAGCAGATTTATGCAGTTTCTGGAGGGAAGGAGGGTTCCCCTCCAGAATTGCGCAATTTTCTGAGGGAGCTGCTGAGCCACCAACTAGCCCAAGTCCAAAATGGCAGCTTGTGAGGGGATAGAAGCAAACTAACATGTACAGGCTGGCAAGCTGCTAAGAAATCAATGAAGCCTATGTACTTGAAAGTGCAAGACATGTTGCTAAGGATGGTTGGTAGGGAGGCTCCAAAATGAAGCTAAGGCAAAATTTTGGAGGGTGGTTGTAGCCTCTACAACACTTGGAGACAAACTAGTAGAACTCCAGCTCTTTGAATGAACCTTATTCATGAAAATAAAGTCTAACAACTTCAGAAGTATTGTTCATCTCTCTGTTCTTCTTAGTTTCCACACTTTCTTGATTGTAAGATGTATCATATGCCAAGCTCTTGGTCAGTTGGTACACATTCCAAGCCAAGCCAACATAGCTATTTCGATTGGGGATAAGGGGTATATTGGTGCACAAGCCATATGATCGTTAGAGTTTTAGTTTCATCTCTAGTGTTTCTCCATTGCCAGTAGGCCTGAACAGTACCTTGGCAGATTCATGCAGGAACACAAGCATCACTTTGCTACCAGCGAGCCTAGTCAGTACCCCGATAGAGTTACTTGCATTACCTCTCTGCGGAGGAAGGATTTCTCTTATTTTGCCTTATTCATTTTCATTTTTTCAAAAAAATTTCACATTTTCATTTTTCATTTTTCATTTTCTATAACTATGCATAGCACTTATTCATTTCAGAGGCGGAAGAGGGATCCTAACTTATTGAGAGCAGAAGAGGTTGCTCCTTTAGAGAAGTAGTTTATATATACCTTTGACGTGCTTGTTAAGGTTTTCCCCATCACCTTACTCTACTTGACTGAGCTGACAAGAATTAACCCAAAAACAATCGACTAGAGTAGGTGATACTAGTTAGCGAACAAGCGTTGTGTTTTCACCAAGGTTCACTTCGAATAGTACGTATTTTCCATTGACATATCATGGAATGAAGATAACAAGTTCTTCATACAGAGGCAATATGACATATAACCAAGTATTGATAACTGAACAAGTGCTCTTGCACTTTACCTAGCTTGTTTCAAGAGTTGCACACGATTTCATGCGAAACTAACCTACGAATGCAAACAAGCATACAAATAAAAAATAGAACAAAGAAAAAGTAAATGCATAAGAAAAGTGAATAAGAAAACAAGCATGGAAGCAAAAAAACATGCAAGGTAATAAGTAAACATACATGCAAGAAAAAAAACCAAAAGAAAGCACTACTCCTACTCTAAAGCTAACGGTGCATGGGTCTACTCACGTGAAGTGATACTTCGAGTGTAGTCACCGGCACATTGGTCGACCCATGTTGGTGAAGGTATGGTTCACGAACAACACAATAGTGTGAACAAGTAAACATGAAAGATGTAACAATGAAGACAAACACACTTTGGGCTTAAGTGCATCCACATAAAAGAAGTAAGTGAAAGCACATGACTTGCACTCTATGGACTTGCCATGGTGTTGTGCTACAGTGTGTGCAGATGTTAAGTGTATGCATTCTCTTCACTATGACATGCAAGAAAACGTGAAAAAGGTAGAACACTTACGTTGTGCAAGTGTGCTCGCTGTGTAAGATTCCTCTAATGCATGAGCGTTGGGATCATGTAGTTCGAGTGGAGGAAGTGAAATTTGGGTGTTTGGTTGGTCTTCAATGCAAAGCAAAGAGTGATGATGTGCCTTTCATATTTCAACAACTTCCTAATTGGAAGTGAAACCAACCTCAGGACAACGAGGGCTTGACATAACCATCAGCTTGGGCTGAAGTGCCTTGACAGCCTGTAGGGTTTCAACTTCGTTGATAGGTATATCAGCATAGAACAGTGTCTTAGACATATTAACAATGATTGAATCAACATTGTGATCAGATGAAGAAGTAGAGACATCATGACAACCAAGATCAGAAAATTTAGGATGTTTGTCGGCATCCTCATGATTTGATGAATCGTGCAGATGGGTCAATGAGAAGCAAGGATGCTCACCCTCTGTGTTTTTAGAAATGACAGATGATATATTGGATGGATTTTCAGAGGAAGATGTGTCCTCTCTGCAATGTAATGAGAGACTGACATCTGACGTGTCTTGTGAATGATCAGAAGTAGAAACATCCAGAAATGAGTTTTCATAGGGAAATCAGTAGTGGCAGAATCACAAGGGATGTCAGGATAGAGCGAGTGAGGCATGGATGGAAGGGATTCATCCTTCTTTGCGGCTTATTCTTTAGATTCCCACACACGCTCATCATGAATGATGGCGGAGGTTGGTTGAACAACACCAGCTCCGTCAAAAGCTTGATCCTCGTTCACAACAAGTGTGGAGTCCAGAACAAAACAACACAAGACAATACAATTCGGAGGATCAACAGGACACAGGGATGGAGGTTGAGGGAACGAATCCACGTGAAAACCAATAGGTTTGCAAGCCAAATCTGCGCAGATGTCAAGAGTAGATGGGGTGGGAGGATGTGAAAGTTCAACAAATGTGTGTGTGTATTCTCCCACATCATTGTGTGGTGGTGGAGTTTTTTGATGAGGTGAAGGCAGATAGTCACTTTTGATAGCAACTGTGCTTGCATGTGATTGTGCAGCTCCATCACTGAAGTGTGCTAAGTGAGATTCAAATTGTTTCAAGAATTGTGATTTTTTAGATATGTAAAGAAGATACTCAAATCTTCCATCAAGAAATTCCCAATCAATTTCATCTTCGGGAAAGCGGTATGAAAGATTACAAAAGTGTGTGTGGAACTGCTCAACGGATTCATCGGGTGCCTTCTATAATTTTACAATTTCTTTATTGAGTGCTTTATGGTCAGAATGATTAAAAGCACGGTCTATCTCTGCGACTAGATGAGAAAGAGAATGAATAGATTTTTCAGGAAACGGGGCACACTAGTGCATTGGGCACCCTCGAAGCATGTAGACGAACAATGCACAGGTCATGTATTCCTCAAATATTCCATGTCTTTCACATGAGCCTACAATGTCGACTGTGTGACTAACCAAGGCTACGTAGCCTCCACCATCGTATGTTTTATGTGACAAGTTATCCCAAAGCTCTTTCGAGACTTCGAAGTTGTTTTCATAAGACATACACTCTGAAAGAGGAACTCTATAGTTACTCATGATAGATATGCAGAGATTCAAAACAGATTGTGAGGAATTAGCTTGTCATTTGGCCCTCCTTCTAGTGTGAAAAATGTTGATGGTGCTGGACCTGCCAACATGCCAGGGGATCTCCCTAGTAAGAAGTCCCAACTAGACCTTAGACCGTTTAGTGTAGGAGTCCCAACAGTGGGTTGTACGGTATCACCTTGACCGCAGTTGCGCACAGAGGTAAGTAAGATATCCCTGTAGCAAGGGTGTGACATGTGCAGCAAGCCAAGGAAGGTATATGAATGGTTCTAACACGTGGAGAGTGAGGTGAGTGCACCCCTTGGAAACCTGTGAAAACATGTGGTAAGAAGGGAACACACGAGCAATGATGCATCACAAACTTGAAAGCAAGTGAGCTGACAATCCAAAGTGATGGTTAAACCAACAACACATTCTAGTAAGATTCATACATACATATATAGAAAGAGTTTATACACACATGTGTAAGAAAACAGATACATATATCATTAGAGTAAACAAGATAGATGAAGCACAATAACAACATATGCATGAAACATGTTGGCTATGTTATATTAAGAAGTGAAAGTTCCAATCATACAATACAACCATGACCGACCACTAGTCCCAATATAAGAACATTACAGTCACTGCCATATGCTCCTCCAAAGAGATGTACTAGCTCTGCACTATGTAGAAGCCAAGGCTCGTTACAATACTCTCCCTGATTTCTATAAGATAGCCCTATCACAATCTTGGCTAACCAAAAACCTCTACAATGAGTTATGAGGTACTATAAATAGAAAAGGGTGGGGTGACCCTTGACATCCCCATTTGTGACTGTTCACCTACCCTCATGACTCTTCAACTACTCTATGACTGTTACATTCAACTATCAACACTTGGACTTCCACTTTAAAAGATTTTACATCCAATCTGCACATGTACCCATGTGAGACAAAATAGGCTAGAGCAACCCATGCAAGCTATCACTAACACTTGGATAGTTCTGGTGAGACCAACTTTTTGACATCCTTACAATGATCAACAGCGGTGAACTGATGCCAAGGTTGGTCATCCATGATGGTGTCTGTGCACTCAATGGTGACATCTTGCTGAAAGAAAACTCTTCCCTCCATTGCATCCACGTACACTAATATGACTCCTTTGTCCAACTCGTCTGATAACATGTGCATCATCATCTTGAGTGCAGTTGGACCAACAACATACTGATGCATAGTGTTTGTGCTAATCTCCATGATGGTGACCATGTGCATCAACTTGTCAGAATACATGTTCAGCTCCAGCCAGACTTGCTTCTTGTCTTTTCCTGGTGAGTTTGCCAAATGGGTGAGTTCACATGCGTCTCACAATGACATACATGCTCTTATACCCTTGCATGCGATCGACAATACTACTCACCCTGTCTGCTCCATGCTGGATACTGAATGGATCTATAGCCCGTATGGGCACAATTTCATTAGTCTGTGAATTTTGCGCCTCCTGCTGTACATATTCCTACTGGAACTCCTTCTCTCACCAGTGTAGCTCATGTTCTTCCTTGTGTTTTTTCTTCCAAACCTGCAAATCCTTCTTTGTTTCTCTCTCTACCTTTGCAAGATCTTCTTGTCGCGCAATTGCCTTATAACCTCAATATCCAAAGTTTCTTTCGTCACAAGTGGATCTGCTCGAGCTTGCAACTTTGTTCTGCCTCTGCGCTGTCAACAACCTCCCTATTGCAATTTTCGCATGCAAGTGTTCTACCTTCTGCTACTGCTAATGGTGCTACTCACTGTGACATCGCTACTATTTCATATTGATATCCTTTTCCATGAAAAACTTGATGTCTTCATAGATAGGCAAGTTCATGTACACTTGATCGACTGCATCCCCAGTTGTGCTCTGAATGGTGTCTTCGACTTTGATCTCCTACAAGCCATGGTACTTGTGCTGCTGAGAGGCAGATGAACACCTGTGATACTCGGAGACATAATGACACTCATGAAAAGAAATATGTAAGTTGAAAACCAAAACAAACTGGAGGATTGGCATACAACATACCTATGTAACTATTTGTGAAGATTGCACAATTTTCATCGGGAGATTGGGAGACTGATTGCCAAAACTGCAAGGCACAGTCTGATCTATTGGGAGGCTGATTAACTACTAGAACTGTACAATGCACAATCCAGCCTATCCTGCTGCTGAAACCGTGCCATGCACAATTTCAGTTAGCAGTGACATGCAAACTAGCAAACTGCATTGTGCAGTTTCTAGGGCCAGCAAGGCACTGCCTCCTAGAATTGTGCAATGCAGGGGTGGAGGTAAGTGCTAGGCTAGGCTTGCACAATTTTTGGAGTGAAGGCAGAGCCTTCACTTCCATAAATGCACAATGGTAGTTGGGCAAGGCAAGGTTCGGGCTAAGAGAGCCCAGACCTGCCGACGGGGGACTGAAAACATGAGAAGTCTGAATGCATGGTGATACTAAGTGTAAGCAAGAGTGAATGATAATGCATACAAATAGTAAGTGCAGGATCCAGAAAATGGGAAAGCATGCATGTGTGTGAAGCAAGTCGCCGCAACGATGATATTTGGTGCAAAAACAGTGTCATGCACGTGACGACAGTGAGATGTTAACGAAAATTGAAAAGATGCCTCTACAAGCTAGCATACATTGAACTGAAAGCAAGAACTCAATGAAATCAAGAAGATAACACTCACATAAAGTGAAACACAAAAAGTGACATAAATGCTGCGGAAGACATGAAAGCCAGGCTTACCCTGAAACAACTAAGCTGAAAGTGCCGAAGGCTCCTCGATACAATGTGGGATGTCAGAGCTGCAAGGTCGATGTGAGGAACGAGTTCTGTAGTGTTCGGTTGATGATTTTTGACAAGATCAAGGTTATGATGCGCATGCCACAAATCTAGGTAAAAGGATCACTTGGTGATAGGTTTCTAAAATGAGATTTGAATGTAACCTCCAACTGCTAAAAATAGATCCCTAGATAGAGGGATTCCTTTTGCATGCTGCCTTTTTCTATTTCTAGAAGAGAAGCCCATGCATACAAATCAACTTTGCTCAGTCCTAGAGGGTAACGGTCAACCTGGAGGCACATGCAACAACTTGCTTGAATGAGAGAGGGATTTGTGCAATTTCTGAGAGGTATTGGGATGGCTGTCCCAGAGGGATTGCAAAATTTTTGGGAGGAGTAGGTGATTGCTTCGCAAAATTACGCAATCTCTGGGAGGAGCTAGGCTGCCTGCTTGAGAGGGATTATGCAATTTCTGGGAGGAGCAGGTGACTACTGCCCAGAATTGCGTAATTTCTGGGCTATGCTACAGTGCTGGGCCATATTGTGCAACTCTCCTAAGGAAGACTGTCTAACTGCATTGCGTAATTTCTGATCCCAACAGGTTGACCAACATATTTATGCAATTTTTGGAGGGGAGGCTAGTTCCTCTCCATAATTGCGGAATTTCCTGAGGGAGCTGCTCAGCCAACAAATAGCCTAAGTCTGGAATGGTAGTTTGTGAGGGGATAGAAGCAAATTGACATGCAAAGGCTAGCAAGCTGCTAAGAAATGAATGAAGCCTATGCACTTGACAGTGCAAGAGATGCTGCTAAGGATGGTTAGTAGGGAGGCTCCAAAACGAAGCCAAGGAAAATATTTGGAGGGTGGTTGTAGCTGCTACAACATATTGATGTTGTTCAGGTGGAGGAGAACTCGGTTGAGAAGAAGTTTGGACATTTGGGACCATAAAGGTCGAAAATAACCAAACTAGGAAACCAATGGTAAATCCGAGAAGGGATAACGTTTCCATATAAGGAGCACCAATATTTCCAAAAGAAGGAAAATGACCAGGATTCCCATCAAAGGGGTTCCCTTGATTGGTAGACTCTAGAACTATTTCCATTAGTCTCAACGTAAGATCCACGAAGGATTTATTCCACAGGGAGGATGTTGTTCTGCAGTCAATTAATTAATTTTAGAAATTAACAATACAAAAAAAACAAAGGGGTAACTAGGAAAAAGGGTTTGCCAAACATTTGTGAATTGCAATACACACCATGGAGAACCAATGACTCAACATATGTGTAGGTAATCTCACAAAATGACGTGTTCGTTCTATCACGGTATACAAGGCGACCGACTCAGTTACCTATGGATGGATAGAAACCTATTGGGGACTCCCAAAAATACTCGATGGTACGTGGGAGTGTAGTCCGTAGTATTGTTGTCTAATGCATAACCGTTCAATGAGAGCATTCCCATATACTTTACGTGTGTGGAGCGCCACCAATATACCAAAAGTTATATGGAGAATGATCCTATACACTCACGTACGTGGAACGAGATTTCACCCACAGGATGCAATGCTAGCAAACAATGACAACTCCTATGTTTAATGACACTGGAACACGTCTCTAGCATAGACCTCTATGTGTGTCATTAAGTTTCAAATGCTCCTTAAGTTAATTGAAGTGAATTTTAAAGTTTATCTTCAATTAAGTTTCGAGTTCAAGGCTAAAAAATTGATGTCACCTGAACACACCTATGATGCAAATAATATGACAAAAATAACTCTTTTCAATTTCGATGAAATATATCTAGTGTAGGGAAGAGGTGCAAACAATGATGCAACAATCAAATATGCAACAAACAAGAGCTTCCTAACTAGATCTTTCAATTTCATTATTCCAATTCAATTCAAAGCATTAAAATATGCCAAACCCTGCAATATAATATATGCATGATTCCCCTGAAAACAATGTAAATGTAATCGAAACACAATTTCCTCTCCTTCTATAAAAATGAGAATTCTAACTATGCAAATGTGATATATGCAAGATAATTCTTCAAAACAAGCATAAGAGGATTCCAATGAAATCAAACATAATTTGAGATTTCTTGAACAGAGGGCTCAAATTGAAATTGGGTGAAAATTTAAAAAATCAAAATAGATGACACTCAAAGGAGATTAACACTCATACAAAATTCAGTGCCCCCCCCCCCCAGGTGATTGAGGGGGATTTTTTTTTTGCAAAAATGAAAGCAAAAACACACAACTTCATGCTACTAAATTCCAATTTCAAACACAAAACCCCAGATGCAAATACAAAGATTTTTCTTTTCAACACACTGAATTTTCGAAATGGTGAAAACTAAGATGCAAAAGTTTAATCACTGATTTAAATGCACTTTTCAGAATGAGGACTGAAACAACAATTCATCCAAGAGACCAATGACAAAACAAAATTAGTTTGCAAGCAACCAAATGATAAGAACAAAGAGAAATAAAAAAAACTTCTTAACAAAGGAAATCAACACAAATGAAAACCAAATGGAGGCTTTAGAGATACCATAAGACACTCAAGACTTAGGGAAGGTTAGATGGAAGTAGGCCAATCAAAGAGACACCCATAAAAAGGGCAAGTTTTGAGCAAAGAAAAGGAACAACGTAGGTGCAGAAGAGGCACCAGTGCTTTGTAATGAAGGCATAGATAGGGCCTAGGTGGGGTGCAACGCAGAGACAAAGAAGGCCCAGGTGGGGTGAAATGCTCTGTCAACATACGAAAGGGTGCATTAGTCATTAGAAAGAGGATTATGACATAAAAATTGTAAACAAGACTCAATGCAATCACTTACTAGGTCTATTCTTGGTTGGTTAAAGAAATAAAAGTCTATGGAAGAGGTAAATCAAACAAAATGGACAAAGAAACCACCAAGGGAATACACCTTTCCCCAGTGGAGTCACCAATTTGTTATGTGGGATTTATGAGTGCAGACAAAAATATCTCTCCTAGGTCTAGTGGCTAACCTAGAACAAAAAAATGACAAAGGACCCAATGTTTTCCTTCAAGTAAGTAGATGAGGGGATGAAAACTGCTTGGAATATGTTGTATGTTTCGCTCCTTCTTTGGATTGAATGCTCCAATCCTAGCTCCAATTGCCAAAATTAGAACCTGCACAAATAGGAAACACAAGCCAAGAAACTACAAGATCTATGTAGCATCACCTATCTAATTTATTCAACAGATCAACATGGTATTGAAATACATAAAATAATGACATCACATATAGGAAAAAAAATAAATCTTTGTTTTGATATAAATGGAGTGAGTTACAACCATAAATAGGTGTTTACCTTGTATAAGAGATCCTCAAAGTTGTTGAATTGTCCTTCTTTTGTCACAAAGTGTACCTCCAATCACCTTAAATGCATGAAAGGATTACTCTCACAACAACAACATAAGGGTAGAATCACTCTCCAAAAGACAATCCCTTGCATATGGAAGGTTATAAATATATAGAGGACTGAGGCAAGTTGGGAGTTCTTATCCTTTTACCAATATTAGGATTGAAATCCACTCTTGATGGGAGGATGAGATCTAAGGATAAGGGATGGAAACTCCAAGGTAGGATAGGATAATATTCGAAAGTTTTATCTGAGGTAAATGGTTACAATATATCCTAGAAGCTTCTGGAAATGGAGGCTTTAGGATTCTCTCTCTTTTTCCTGAATTTATACAACCAACACAGGTGCAAGGAGAGAAACCTGTAGGTGATCAATGCAAGCCACAATGGAGCAACCTATAGGTGAACACTGTCCAACAAGAGGCCAGGGTGCGTTGGTCCTAAAACTGGCTCAAATGATGCAGTTTAGGGCAGAAACTGTGGGGAATGAGAGAGTCATGCATAGGGATTTGTGCAATGATGATGTAAAGGGGGAATAGGATGTGAATGATCCCATTAGGAGGCTGATTGATCAGATGAGACAAAATAGCCTATAATAATTATGGTAAAGGAAGGACAAGATATCTGGGAGAGATATACCAGGTGAAGGCCTATACAAGTTGTAATATTCTCCTACTTCTATTAATACAAAAGTTCCTTGTTTTCCTATACATTATGTCTCATTTTATGCATATGTAGAAAATGAATCTTTGAATTTATCTTTATAATTGTTTGTATATGTTTTATATGTTTTGGTTCTCTTGCTTGTTTTGGATGTTTTGTAGGTTCCACTTTTAGAAATTGGAGTTGGAGATGAAGCTTGCAAGCAAGGAGAAGGAGGAAACTTGCATTGGATTCCAAGTAGGTATTCTTCCCATATTTCAAACTTCTCTAAGGAAAGCATGTAAGTTTTGTCTTGGTTGTTTCTAGATCAAGACACTAGGTCTAGGGATATTACTTTTGTATGTAGAAGGAATTTATCCATAAAACAACTTGGTGACTCTGCTAGGGAACATGATGTTCTTTAATGGTTTCCTTTGTCTCGCCTTTTAGGACCTATGAAATTGACTCAATTTCACTTGTTTAGATAGTTATTGGACCTAGGAAAGTATAATTTCAAGCTTGGTTAGGATTTGATTTGTGTTTTTTGAGAAAAATTAGCCCCATCTCACTTTTTGTTATGAGATAGAGCATCCCAGTGCATATGTCTTGTTTTTTAAGTGTGATACTCACACTAGTTGCTATAAGTGAAAAAAAAAATCATTTTCCCTGCCTTGATCTCAGTTTTGTTTTGTTTGCAGTGTCTTCTTGTGTCTCTGGTCTGTTCAAGGTATTTATAAAGCCAACAACTTGTTTGGAATTAAGTGTGATTGCCTTTTTTATGAGAGTTTGTTTCTTCTTGTCAATTAGGGTTTCTAATCATCTATCTTGGTTATTTATTTGTTAAAATAATTTCATGTAACAATTCTCAATTGTGTGAATGTTTTTTATTCAATAATCTAGTCATATTTCATTTTTCATTGCATTGAAAATTGAAAAGAAAAAAAAAATTCATTTCTTCATGCATTAGGGCTTTGAATCTTTGCGTTGGAATAATGAAAGTTGAAGGTATTGTTTGGTTCATTATTTTTGGAACACATTCCATTTTTTAGATAAATATTCATCAAATGAAAAAGAGTTGTTTCTCATGCTAGTTTCATTTTAGGAGTTCGGGTGAATTTGTTTCAAGCCGTGAAACAAAAACTTTAATCAAGATCAACATTAAAATTTATCAATTAACCTAAGGATAATTTGGAACATTAACGACATATTTTGTGGTCTAGGCTAGAAGACTTATTCTGACGTCATTAAATGTAGGAGCTATCGTTAGTTGTCAACATTACATTTTGAGAATGGTTGTTGGTTTTCCACGTACATCAGAGTATATATGAACATTCTTCCACATACCTTTTGGTATATAGAACAATGCTTCATGTATAATGATTATATTGGAATGCCCCCATCACTTGGTTACACATTAGACAACACTACTATGGATTGTGATATCACATACCTCCAGGTATATTTTGGAAGTACCCACTAGGTTGCGAACCCGCCATCAATAACTGAGTTAGACGCCTTGTTAATTGTGATACACCAACACAACATTCAGGGAGATTTCCTGCATGTACTTAACCATATATTGTAGTTTACAATGACTTGGAAATCATTTCTGCCTAGTTACTCCTCTTTGGTTTTATTTGGGTTTTTAATATCTAAAATCAATTAATTAATCATGGAACAACACCCTCTTCATTCAAGTAGAATGTAAAGGTTGCATCCTTTACCTCCAGAGGCAACACCTGGACATCGTAACAATACAAAAACACAAACAAACAATCCAACTACATTGGAATCTACCCCATATGGAACTGCATATAAAATTGATCACACAGAGTCATCACTTCCTATTAGTACTGAACATGAAATTACATCTTTGGAAACTAGTGAGTTTGAGACAATTAAAACTTCTCAACCAAAGGTTCTTGAGACATTAGAACTTGAAGTTATAGAACCTAAATTGTAGACTCAAAAATATTACAACCTAAGGTAATTCCATCTAAGGAACCATAAGTTACCTAAATATTCATTTCCAAAACTTATTCTTATACTTTTCTACTTGACTCTCATCCTCAACATTTTCCTTCAAGTGCTGAAGAGAAATAAATTCCACTTGTTTTATTAAGTATAGAGGAAATTACTAAGGAAGAGCCTTCTAGAACTCAAAATCCTATTCACATAATAAGAACTCCTCTTTATCAAGATTTTCCTTTTGTTACCCCTAATACTTGACCAAAATATCCTTTACATCCAACTCCTCGATTTAATTCACTCTTGAAATCCCCTCGGAAAATTCATCCACACACCTTTGAGAGGTCTAACCATGATGGAATTAGTGACAATCACCCAACCTGTATCTTCCATTATGAGTGAATCCACTGAAGTTATGATGACCTCTATGTTCATCACTTCATCAGGAAATCACCTATATGGTGGTCCATCAGTATCCCCTGGATGCCAGTCATTTTCAAGAATATTTTCTATTGTGTCGACTAGTCCTTAGACTTCTCATTTACCTTCATTATCTAAAATACCATATGGTTTATCTTTACCGAACAACCCACCATTAGTCCCACCTATTGCACCCCAAAATCCTTTGTATCAACAACGTGGATTTTTTCTCAGTGGATTAGGAGATCCACAAAAACCCACTCCATCTTATACTAGGTAGCCTCCTACTAGGGGGCAGTGGCCTCCTTTCACTCCTTATCCTCCAACTAGGTGGAAACCTATTGCTAGAATGTTCCCACCCATTGATCAAATGTTCCAAGTTGGTGTTACACCTGTCATGAGTCCTCTTCCTACTGGTGATCCATTTACAGGGATAACTGACACTCTTTGGAATGTTATCCCACTTGTGTTTTGTCAACCTATCTAGGTCTTAACTCAAGTTTCAACTTGTCAACCTGTCCAGGCCATACCTCAGGTTCCTACTTGTCAACATGTATAGTATATACCTCAACTTCCTATGAGTCAACCTATCCAAGTCCCACTTCAAACAACTTTATGACACGACTTCACAAGACTATTGTAGTTTTTAATTGCAACCCTATGGCCTACATCTTGTCACATCAATTGTTGGGGGGTAAACACTCAAAGTGGATCATTATCCTCCAAGAGTTTGATTTTGATTTCATTAAATCCAAGTCTAAGAAATATTGTGTCTTTGTCAAATGGATATGCAACCTTCCCTCTTCAAAGTCAGAATCATCAAATGAAGAATTTATCCTTGATGAAGTGTTGTTTCCGATCGACTCCTCTTATCCATGGTATGCTGATATCATCATTTATCTCTAGACCCAAAATTTCTATCCTAAAGCCACTCATTCTAATCAGCGTTGAATTTCATACTAAGATCACCATTATATCATAATCAGAAACACTCTTTATCATTATGGTGTGAATACGATCTTCCAATAGTGCCTCACTCATGAGGAGGTCGAGAAAGATTTAAAGGATTGTCATGTTGGAGCATGCCACAAACATATGTCTCGATATGATACCACCCAAAACATATTACGTGTCAGTTAATTTTTCCTGACTATGTTCAGAGATTGTATTCTAGGATTCCAAAAGTGTCATGCATGCTATATCCATAACCAAAAACCTCATGCTCCATTACATCCAATTGTTGTTGTTGGACCATTTTCCAAATGGGATATAGACTTCATGACATGTAACCCTCATTCATCCTCGGGGACATGATTACATAATCGTTGCAGTATATTATGGGCCAAAGTGATGCATACATATGAAAATAGTGGAAGACCTGATGTGTTATTCCTTTTTAACCATGTTATCGCATGATTCAGTTTGTCACAAGCTATACTCACAGGCCATGGAAAATATTTTTGTAATTACATGATGTTTGAACTCCCTGCCAAGTTGGGACTACGACATGATAGCTCAACTCCCTACTACCAGCTAGCCAACGACCAAGTAGAAGCCATTAATAAGGTCTTGAAACAATGCTTCAATGGATGGTAGAGATTCATAAAATGAATTGGCATACTATTATGTTTTCAGCTTTTTGGGCATACCATACCTCTATCCGAAGCCATTATTTTAATTAAATGTGAAATTCCTTCATTGAAGCTTGCCATCAAACTTTTCCCTCTACCTCTACCGAAAAAAGAATGGTTTTTATGCTTATCTCGTCTAGATGAGACTTAATGCGATGTCACGATGGCCAACGAGGCATACAAAAAATGTAACAAAGAACAATTTGACCAAAATTTTAAACCTCATGCCTTTTTAGAAGGAAGGTGGTATGGTCCTCTTCTATGACCAAGAAGCCAAGAAATTAGGAGTTGGGAAACTCGAACCAATGTAGTTAGGTCCATATATAGTTAAAAACTTACTTGTGAAAGGGGCCTACTAGCTTGTACACTTTGACGAAATTCCCTTGGTGCAACCTCTAAATGGGTTGTACCTCAAAAAATACTATACTTAGATTTTTATACATAGTCACTATCTACATAATGTATAGGCTTGTTGGTGTGTTTGTAGTGTGATTTTTTTGAGAGTTTTCTACTACTTCTAGTCATCTTAGATTACATTTCATTTATAGATGTCAACATTCCCTCAACCATATGTTGGCTATGTTGATGGTGCTAGGCGTAGAACACAAAACCTTTCCTCTGAAACATGGGAAATCTATGCTCTGACTAATGAGCTAGTGAGTCTATAAGGAATATACATTGGTCACATGACTAATAATGTTACTGAGTGTAGTGCTATGATCGAACTATTTTCTGATTCGATTTCACATGGTATTCATTATTTGGTTGTTAGACTTGATTCACAACTTGTGGTGCTACATTTAAATCATATTTATTTAGTAAGGATTTCAACTATGTTATGCATGATCTTGAGATTTCGCCTCTTAGAGAGACATTTTGATTACGTTGAATATCAAAATCTCCCAAGAAGTCTAAATGCATTAAATATGTGTTAGCCAATTATATTTTAGATTGATATCCATGACATTTGTAAACCTAAAATTATCATCATCACATTATGCAAGATAGTAGAATAAGTAGAAAACATCCATAGATTAGGAACTATAAAAATTATTTTTAGTTTTACAAAAATTGCGTTTGAGATACATATGGCTCATGGCCTACAATATTTGAAAACATGCAAAAGACAAAATGTGGATTAAAATCCCTAGGTGACCAATTATGGTGATGATCATAGTAATAGCGGACTACACAGGTAGCCTTTTACAACAATTGACTAATCCGAGCCGACACCCCTATGGTGTATCTTTGTAAATAGATTAGGATGTCATCAAGTCTTGTATCGAGAATGCTGTGAGTTAGACCCTCTACATGGTGCTCAAACTCAGCTAGTGTCTCTACTAAATCTGGATCTCCTAGCTCTTCCATCTCTGCCCCACTAGATCCAACCTATCCAAATGTGGTTGTTCTCGTCGATTGAGTGCATACATGCCCTGTTAGTTCTAGTCTTCGTAGCCTGTCATCAGGGATCAACATGAGCTCTTACTATGTCTGGTTGTGTTAGATGTTTTGCACATGATGTTCAGCACAAAACATGTCACAAGTGTGTCCATCAGAACAATCTAACAAAACCGGTTCCTGGATTAGAAGAAATGAATGAGTGATTCTTGGTTATGCATGTTTTGAGGCCAGTCACTGCACACAATGACAAGTTTAGTACAAAATCAGTCTCTGAAATAATGGCAAGGAATTTTTCAAAATTGAAAGAGGTTTTTGTTCATCACATACTAAATAACAAAATCCTCTTTCCGTTTATACATAGGTGTTAGTATGTGGGATATATACGGTGGTATTTGGAGCCTACATTAACATAAAACAAATTTTTCATATTTTTTATTGTTTTAGTCATTTTAGTGCGAGGCCATTTTACAACAGATGTTAAGTAATTTTGCAAAACCCAAGGATATTTTCTTAAGTACAAGCCATATAACATAAACCTCTTTCATTTTATTCATAGGTGTCATGGATTGGGATATGTGACTAGATCTTTACAGCTCATTTTCACAGATTTAAATTTTTAATGATTTTCTATTTTAGAGATGATTTTGTGGAACAGATTGCGAGCTACTGGAAATGAATTTCCCAAATTTGAGAGATTTTTTTCTCCAACATGACCTTATCTACAAAAACCTCTTTCCGTTTTGTAACAGGTGCTATGGTTTAGGAGATATGAGTTCATCTTCAACACCTATTTTCATAAATTCGACCCAAGTTTATGTAACTAATTCTATTTTGAAGAAAATGGTTGAGCTCAATCCATTAGTACAAGGATGAGAAAATGTATATATTTTATGAATTTCATAGTGTAGGGGTTGGATTTTGGTATAAGGTTGGACTCTTGAGAAAGCTTTGAGCTTCATTGTACATTCATTTTCAGTATTTTGGCTAAGGAATTGAGACCAGGATTTGCAACACTCTTTGGGATTCATGTGGAAATTTGTCTTGGTACAGTGCTTCTCTTTGTAATTGTGAAATTTTTTTATGTTATTTCATTCCATTATCTATCTTATTTTCCTCTGAACTAAACAAACAAGAGTGTAAGTAGAATTCATTGAAAGTGCAGTGCTCTACTTGAAGTTTGCTTTAGTTATTTGATGTTTTCAGTTGTTTGGAGAGGATTCATGATTTATGTTGCCCTATTCAACCCCTCACCTATCTATTCCTTCCATCCCACTCAAATTTAAGTGCCACAATTATTGCCTACCTTGCCCCATTGAGATCTCTGTAGAACTGAGCCTCAATCCCCGCACCCCAAAATGTGCCTTTCCCTCTGAGCCAACAAAACACTATTTCATTCAACCAAACTCTCTTGCAATTATACCTAGCCTAAGATTAGTAGATATTTCAGTCATATCAAGCCCTCATCGATCATAATTTTTTGAGATTGACCCGGAGAGAGCCCTCTCCTAACCTGGTAGGGCTAGCTACCAGGTTGAGCGTGGTTTGATGTTGGCCCTGGATCCTACCTTTTCACCCCGAGGTAAATCTAGGGACTAACATGCACAATGGTCTAAATGGTCTAATGTCTACATGGAAAACTAATATTTAGTATCTGACACATAAAAAAAATTCAAAACTCAAAAACCAAAAAATATCCAAAATGACAATGCTTTTTACCTGCATCATCTCACTACTTGCCTTTAGGTAAAATGAGCTCTGGATCTCCCCAAAAATTGGCTCCAGAATACGGGTAGTCCTTGATCATGATTAGTTTTTTTGATATCCATTTGAATAAAGTTGGATTGGATCTCATCATAGGTCTTCCTCTATGTTGAACCATCAAGTCTACCCATTGCCTCATGTGAGGCTCTCTAGGTCCAGGTAGCTCACGAGATATCATTTGGGGGTGCAGTAATGGTACCCTCAGTAGAGAAAATGAAACTATGATGGATACATACCTGAAGTTTTTTAACTGCTCGATTTTCACCCTGTTCAACTACTCCTTTACATTGAACAAAAACCCTTCACACCAATTAAAGACAATAGGTGCTAGCAACTCCAATACATACTGCATCTGAGACTTGGTAGCCACATGAGTAGAAGCACTACCAGAAAATCATGTAATGGTGAATATAATGGTTCTGAGGGGAATCTAGGGAATATATTCAATCCCTATATTCCCATTTTTTCTAGGCAGAGAGGAAGGTTGACAATGGATAGCTATATAATCCCTCATTGTCTCTCCTTCTCTCCTATATCCAAATAAAGAAACATGAGCCCCTCTATGTGAAAGCCATGTTAGAAAATATATGTATTCAACAAATATAGATATCATATGCTCTCCAAACCTAAATAATTTCCCATGAATATCCCAATATCTTACCAAATACTACAACAACTACATGTGGGCTCTCATGCATAGGGTTTGGAAAAACTTCAACAAACCACAATTCCTTAATGCATTGACTGTTGCTAGATCATTTGATGTTATTACATCCTTCATTTCATGTTCCCTCTCTCTCCATGATAATACCATTTTCACTTTGGAAATTACCCGCAAATAATAAGGAAAAACACATAAGATCAACAATGTAAAAAAATTGGGAGAAAATTATCTTAAAAACTTAAATTTTGAACCCTCCTACACTCATCACACTGTTTATTCATGGATAGTGCAGACAAACACACTTACCCCTATTGGTAGGTGTGTTGAGCCATGATTTTCAGTTAAAATTTAAAATACCCATTGCACATGATATAGGAAAAATGCAACTAGGCCAAGGGCAAAATTTAGTTCCTAAAAATGTCCCAAACTTCTCAAAATATCCATGGAATTGAAAACCAAAACCATGAAAATGACGAGAAAGGATAGATCTCTTATGTGGAATTGGTGATAATGAAAATCATCTACCAGATTGGCCCCAATCGTCTATTGAAGAATCAAGGTAAAAACCACTCAGAGTTCTCTCGAAATGGTAAAATGAAAATGGTAAGAAATAAATTACTTTTACCTTTTTTTATGTCTAAAATGAGTAATTATTTTAGTACTTTTTAAATAATTTTTTGACTAATTTTTCCATATATCATATATTTTTAATGTTTTTATTTCTCTGAGTAGGTTGAATGACAATTGAAATACATGATGCAAGTTATATATTAAAATTTAATGCAGGTCATTTTGATGAATAAGTAAACTTGTATTTCTTTTTCACACTCATTAAAATTCATGAATAAGGAACCTCGTGGAGTCCTCTTTAAGCACTTTTCAAACTCCCAAAACATGAAAATATTGTTGAGCACTTTTCTTTTTGAACTCGTTAAAGTAAATGAAAAGATGTTTTCCTAGTATAAGTTTAACTCTTTTCTAGACTGTAGGACTATTTAAAAAAAAAATACTTTAGTTGAACATGGCTAAAAGGTTCTCCTGGGTATTTTTTTATTCCTTTTCAGGCTCAAGAAACTAAAATTACGAAAAGGAACATTTTGGACTCCTATTTTTTCTCCTCATTTTCAAAATCTATAAACATGAAAAAGAAATCAAGTTATACCTTCGTTGGACTCGTAAAACCATTAAACAATGTAGGACTCATCAAGCATCACAAGACCGAACCAATCCTTCTCAAGGTTCATTACAAATACCTAGAAGGATTCACCCAAAGGATGAACTCATAGGCCAAGCATATGTTATCATTCTCAATCTTGTAAAAGATAAATATTTACAGCTAGAAATGGTTAAAAAATTGGGGAAATAGGGCATAAAACCTATTTATGGTAGTGAGTTATTCTTGAACATGACAATCTTACCTCCATGATTGTTTTGGGTTGGGGAATACACTTGGCTCTCTCTTGATCATTCCTTAATGAAATCATTCATGATGGGTATTTGAGTCAATGCTTCCAACTCCATAAAAGTGTCGTTGATATGATCAAGAGAAGTATACCCTCAGTTGACATCTGCTACAATACCTTTAGTCTTATTTCATGTTTGTCACCCCTAAAATAGCTTTGCATCATCATTCTATCTCAAATATTGATACATGTTTCGTGTCATTGATTAGGGATACATTAAGGACCTCCTGTGATGGTTCACTTCCTGTCGACATCAACACATTATCTAGGAAGTTGACTTAGAAAATCCCTTTAGTTCCTTGGAGCTTACATACCTCAATGGAAAGTTTCTTCACTTTTAGTGACCGGTTTTCATCACTAGCCTTCGACTAGAATATTTTTTGTGGCCTTCGACTCATTTATTCACACCTCATGGATTGTTATTTAGTACCATGAGAGTAATTATCATTATCAGTGGTTCCTCTCGCATTTTTTGTAACCACTTCTCCCATATCTACCCACTTTCATTGATCTATCAGGGTAAACATGAGTTGAGGGCCACTATGACATGACCCAACCTCCTAGATGACCTTAAGAAAATAGAGCAAACAAAATGAAACCTTACTGACCTTCCTCAAGAGCTACAAGACCCCCAAGATCTAAACCACCCCTCAAAGTGCCAAAACTATGAGTCAAATTTCCCTTTTTATGACTTGGGCTCCCATTTGCTTGTATGAGAAGGCATCCATGCAATTGTAGGGATCTATCTGCAAGGTAGCAACTGCAATCCTAATTTTTCAATTATGAGCTTGCGACCACAAATTAGTGCAACCTTTTCAGGGTTTGTCTCTAGACTACTGTGTAGAAGTTGATGAGACTTTCCAGAATGATAAATAACATTGAGACAAAGCCATTCATACAAAACTTGATAAATTACTGACCTATCCTAGCCTAACCATGATAGTCTTTTCATCAAACATATTGAGAACATGTAATCTACAGGTCATGAAATCATATCTAAACATAGGGGCCTAAAACTTATTTTAGAATCACAAAGAAGGTCTAATGCCCTGTCATAATAGCTGCAATAACATTAGCTATCTCATGAATTCATTAACCATTAATCAACTAATCAAAACACATCAAGATCCATATCTAGAACCTATTATGGAACCATGCTTATAACCAACACATAACCAAAATAATAACCATGATAGAAAAACCATCAAAGTCACATAATAATAAGTACAAATAATCATCAAATACAAGAGGAATAGAGATCTTATTAACATCAGAAAAAGCCAACCAAGTCAAGGACTTCCATGTACCACCTGACCATAGATTGGGATTAACCAAATATTTCTTTAAGGCAATCACCCCCATGCCATATTTCAAGCATGAATGTGGGACTCAATACAAAACAACCAGGGCTTCCACAGGCTTTATCACAATCCTTCCAAAAGGAGTCAAGGGATTCCTAGGCCCGAAGCAAGCACATAATCAACTAGGCTTTACCACATTCTCGCCAAAATCTATCAAGGGATCACTATGCCCAAAACAAGAACATACACTATCAGGCTTTACCGCAATCCCAAAAAAATCATTCAAGGGATTGCTAGGCCCAGAAAAAGCTTGGATGCCTTGAAATTTCTTCACTAATACCTTGAGGAATTTTCTCGTCTTCACCCTCAGGCTTTACTGCAATCCTGCCAAATCTGGTCAAGGGATTCCTAGACCCTTAGGAAACTTCCTGAGGCTACCTCACCCAATTCCAAAACTGTCCAAAAATCCAAGGCTCAACCAAATAAAAGAACCTCATCACTCCATGGATATTTTGAAATGGAAAGGCAAGGCGGAAACCACTACCACACCTAGAAGAACCCATTTCTATGATAGCAAGAGAATAAAATACATACATACATGTACCATTCATTCACCAATCGGCTAGGAAGTCACACATGCAATTTGTTACCTACAAGTATTATTGCTGGAGCTACTTGATCCAACTTTTCCTTGCTTGTCCCTTGCTTTCCTTATCCTTCCTTTTCCTTCCTTTGCTTGCTTTATTTCTTTATTCTCTTGGTGATCTTCTCTTTCTAAAGCCAATTCCAAATCTAAATTAATAAAAGGCTATGAACTGATCCTCAAAAGCCTTTTTATTGTTGAGGCCTCTAATTTCTTCATTTTCCTCTATTTTTCCTTCAATTTACCTCTCATGCAAACATGTTACCCTTCATCTCCCTTTTCTCCTAATTTCCTTTATTTTCATCAATAAAATTCCAAGTATTACCTCTTTAACTTTTCCAATTCCTTTGCCAATTTCCTGAGCCATAATAAACAGAATTGAACACCCACTAGGATGTTTTTCCCAACATTCAACTTAGAATATGTGTCCCATTACCTTGGTCTTATTTTTCCTTTATTAAATTTTATTACATGAACTTTTAACACAGGGTTGTTACATTTGTTAATGGTTTTCATCATTGGTCAGTAATCTGATGGTGTCTACAATGTTTGACTTCAACACATTCAACAAATGATACGAGACTTCAATCAATGAATAGGACTGCAGGAACAATAAGATACTTATGCTTAGAATTTGGGAGGCTTGGAAGGATAACGATGCAATTTTAATATCAAAGCAGTCTTCAATCAATGAATAGGACTGTAGGAAAATAATCAAAAAATGATACCAAACTTAGTCCATAGTAATCAAAAAATGATACCAGACTTCAGGAAATGAATAGGACTGCAGGAAAAATAAGATACTTATGCTTAGAATTTGGGAGGCATGGAAGGATCATGATGTAATTTTAGGCCTGAAGTAAGATGAGATCCATTGTTTCAGAGATTTCTTAATGCCTCCTAACTACCCTAAGCTAAAGATGTCCAAAAAAACCACCTCAAAACTTGTTCATTAGATATACTCCCCTGTTGGCTTATGATTAGCCATGGAGATTCAAACAATAAGGCTACACTTGATAAGAGGTTTTATACTTAATCCAATCCATATAAATAGTGCACTTTCATCATGATTTCTAGTATTTCATTAGGGTCACAACTTCATAAAGCCATTTTCTTGATGCTAAACTTTCCCAGTAAATCCTTTTCTCAAATTTTGACCAACAAATGGTAGTCCTCAAAGAAACCTTCAGAGATAAAGAAACCTTTAATTTCAAGATTTGATTCCAAAGAAAATATCGAGACTTGCAAGGATGATCAATTATTCCAAGTGCCAAAACTCAAGAAAAATGTCTTTCACAAATACCAAATTGCATAAAGATATTCTTCAAGTTATATAGTACTTGATTCTCTTTAGAAGAAAGGACAAATAGCCTTTTAGAAATCTTATACCAAGATAGAACAATTCATTGGTCTAGAAAACCTCAAAAATAATAGTTCTACCTACAAGAAAACAATGAACCCTTGATCCTTATTATTCTAGCTCCTTGTTGGTCCTGCATAGATTAGAGTAACGAAATCCTTATCTGAAAAACCATAACCAAAAACCCTCTCAAAATCCTACCTCTTGTCTGATTTGCAATGAATCCATAGGGCTAAAGTTCTAATTTCAGAGCTTGATCAATGATATTTATTGATTTTTCATGGTTATGAGATGATTTGGGGTCTCCTTATATAGTTTTCGAGGGCTTCATAAGAGGCATCTTGCAAATTCCTATTTTGAAGGTAGCCTTTGACTTTTAAATTCAAATTTTGGATAGAAAATCCACTTTGAGGGTTTTTGAACTTTGAAATTTAGTTTCCTTTGATGCAAAAACCCTCACGTTCCATTGATTTTAAAAGAAAAATTATTTACAGTCAATTTTCTTTAATAATAAACACTATTTTAATTTTTGGTGAGGAACCTGATGACATGAGCATTTGTGTTGGCCAAGGGAAATCTGCCACATCATCACTCTTTGGGGTTTATACCCACAACTCGGGAGCTTCATATTTAAAAAATTATAACTCCCAAATTGTGAAGGCTCTCGTGGTGTGCCACATACCACTAGAATCGGATCGATGAGGAGAATATAACAAAGATGATCCAAACTTCAAAGACTATGATTTTTCATGTTATTTTTGACAACAAAATCATGGAACCTTCTGGTGCTACTTGGGTTGACATCAATGATAACCATTTTCCAAAATATATATACCTTTGTCATTGATGGAAACACATGTACTCCACTTGACTCCATGCCTCTTATCCTCCTATACCACTCTGTCTCCCCCTTTGACATCAATGGAAAAGGGTGAATCCCCCTCACAATTTTCCTAGTGTTGTGAACATGTAACCTACATCTTCTCCCCTTGTCTACTGGGCTGTATGGAATGGATGCTAATGTGAACATATAAGAATCCTAAGCTTCTTCCAAAGATACTCAAAAGTTTGTCTCGGTATAGGTTTGGTGAAGATGTCAACTATTTGTTCTTTGGTCTCAATATATTCCACTTTTATGTTCCTCTTTGCAACTCGTTCTTGAAAAAAGTGATACTTAATAGGAATGTTTTTGTTTTTGAATGCATGAAAATATTCTTGGAGATGCTTACAAAAATGGTGTTGTCGCAGAACATCAGAATGGGTTCATCAAACTTTACTTGAGGATGCTACAACGTTTGTTTCATCTAGAGGACCTAAGTACAACAAGTTGTAGCTGTTATGTATTTTTCTTCTATTGTGGATAGGGCAACTGAAGGCTACCTCTTGTTCAACCATGATACAAGAAAAACACCTAAGTAGAAGGTTTTTGTACTAGTGCTTTTACGATTACCAACATTGCCTACCCAATCCACATCAATATAAGTTGTGAGGGTTAAGTTATTTCCTTTTAGATACCATAAGATAAAATTTATTATTCCCTTGAGGTATTGGAAAATTATCTTCACTGCAACAACATTGGACTCTCTTGGTGTTACTTGGAAAGATGCTACCTGTCCAACTGCCTGCATCACATCTACCTAGAAGCTGTCACATACAATATACTACCAATCATAGATGTATACATTCTTTTTTCCGCATCTTTGGATATATAATCCATGATGTACTTGCAACCAATCACCATTGGAATGCTAACTAGTTTGCAATCTTCCATCTAAAATATATTCAACATTTATTTGATATACTTAGTTTGATAGATGAATATTCTCTTGTCTTCCTAAGATATCTAAAGTCCCAATAAGAAAGTCAAATCTCCCAGTAATGACATCTCAAAGTCACTCTACATGTATGATGAAAAATTATTGCTTAACTTGTCATCATGATCACTCCTGAATATGATTCCATCCACATAAACATCTATACTATTCAAATTATCTTTCTCAACCTTTAGATGAAGGTTGCTATCAACATTTCCTCTTTGAAACCTTGTTTCTGCAAGTACCTATCTAGAAGGGTATACCAAGCTCTAGGATCTTGTTTGAGACCATATACTACCTTATTTAACCTACAAACATAATATTTCTTGTTAGTAAGAATAAATCCTTCAGGTTGTTCTATATAGACCTTTTCTTCCAATTCTCCATCAGAAAGGCTGATTTTACGTCCATTTGATACATCTTGATATTTCTCAAACATGCATAGGCCATGTACATCCTCATGGCTTCCATCTTCGTGACAGGTGAAAATATCTCTTCGAAATATATTCCTTCAGCATGTTCATACCCTTTGTAGATTAATATTTCTTTGTTTTTGGTGACTTGTCCATCCTCATTCAACTTGTTTTTTGAAGACCCATTTTGTACCAATGATATTTTTATCCTTCAATCATGGAACCAATTCCCATGTGTCATTTTTTTCAATCTGATCCAATTCTTTATTCATAGATGATATCCAATGTTCATCATGACTAACTGATTCAAAGTTGCTAGGCTCATATGTGGCTAAGAATGCAAGATGTGCTAACTTTGGCATACATATATGTCAATTTATCTTGGTTCATATGCATTCATTAATGTCCCTAATGATCTGCTCTGAAGGATGGTTCTTTTGATACCATTTCTTGGGGTTCATGGAAGATTCCTGCTCATTATTTCCTGTCTCCTCCTGGTTGGTAGTCATTTCTTCATTTGATTGTTCTTCCTTTAGGGCCTGCTCTTTGACCTTTTATGGTTCTACTTATTTTGTTTCTCATTTTCTCAAGGAGACTCCTTGTTAAACCTTTAGTCCATGAACATCATCAAATGTTACATTGATGCTTTCAATTATCTGGTTGAGTCCCTTATTATAACATCTATATGCTTTACTTTTACTTGAGTAACCAACAAACATGCCTTCATCTACCTAAGAGTCAAATTTTCTAGCCTTCCGATCTTCCCTTTTAAGGTAGCATTTTCTTCAAAAGACTCGAAAGTGTTTGACATTTGCTGGTATTCCCTTCCATAGTTCATACAGAGTCTTGTTTCTTCTAAGCAATCCTCTATTCAAAATGTACACGGTTATATATATTGTTTGAACCCAAAACTTGTTATCCAATTTTGAATCATTCAACATTGTTCTCACCATCTCTTCCACAGATTGATTTTTCCTTTCAATGACCCCATTTTCTTGAGGTGTCCTGGCTATTAAAAGATACATTTTTATGTCGTGTTCCTTGCAGAAAATTATTTGGATGTGAACTCTTCTCCATTATCCTATCTTAGAAATTTGATTTTCAACCATTTCCTTATAGGTTCTGAAACATTCAAATGCTTCTGACTCCTTTAGAAAAATGAATTTTCTCATCTTTGTATAATCATCAATCATCAACATGAAATTTTTGTCATTTCGTATTCATAGGTTCACATAGATCAATGTGTAGTAGTTCTAATGGTTTTGATGTAGAAAATTCCTTAGTCTTGAATTCATTAGTAGAAAATTCCTTAGTAGAAAATTCCTTAGTTTGTTTGCCAGGACTGCAATGCTTAGACGTTCTAGTTGGTTTTGAAATCTATAAATTTTTTCACATAACTTCCTTTTTACTAATTCTCACAAGGTTGTCAAAGTTTATGTGTCCCATCCATCTATTCTAGAGCCAAATTTCATCTTATTTTTCCATGAAACAACCTTTGTTAATAGTCTCATCCAAAGTGTATATTCATTTGGAGTTCAAGTTGCATTTACCACCAATTTTCCAAATTTCTCTCTCTTTATTTCACATTTATTTGAATCAAAGAGAAGTGTGTGTCCGTGATCACACATTTGTATTACACTCAACAAAGTATGATTCATGTTTTCTTTCATAAGCACCCATTTTACTGTAGCATCCTTGCCTCCTAGCATGATTGTGCTTGTTCCTATAACATTTTGCAAATCCATCATTTACAAAAGATATTGTTCCATCCTTTCTTTCTTTCAGAGAAATGAATTTGTTTCTATCTAGGGTCATATGTGTTGAGAAACCACTATCAATATATGACACATTCTTATTTCTTTGAGATTTTAGGGAAAGTGCACAACTCTCGATTTTCTTCTTCTAGACATTCATAGGAGAATTTTGATTTTTTTGTGATTCCCTTGGGGGAGCAGTTAACCTGCAATATTTAGCCAAAAGTCCAAAGTTGTTTCATTTCTATAATTATAATCCATTTATTAAATATCCAAACCTATTATTATTTTTCCTGTAATCCTCTCAATAGTTTCTACGATAATCATTCTTGGAAGACTTTCCAAAGTTTCTTATGTTCCTATCATAGGCCTCGAAATTTATAGCTTTATATCCAAAATTTCCAAAAGAATAACAGTCACCAAGAAATATCTCTCAATACTCGAGAAGGGGATATCTCCTTTGTGGTATTGTCCTTCAATAGCCTTCTTTCAAAATGTGTTGCTGCTTTTGAACCTTATGTTATGTTTGGAAGCCTTCTTCCTTCTTGATATGCCCTTTAGTAATTTCTGCATAGGTTTTGTTTTCACCTCCCTTTTGTGAACTTGAGCCTTTTACAAATGTTTACCTATAGTCCAAAAATTTTGTGTCACTATATGGTCTTTGACTACTGATGATCTCCTCCAATGCACTGGAGTTGTTTTAAAAATTTTGATGGACATTTCTTCTTTGTGCTTCCTTTCATAGGGAGGCTATCTCGACTTCCAAATCATCCCTTGCCTTGTTTTGTTTCTTCAAGTTCTCGTCGAAGAGAGTCCTCAATTTTTCTGGCTTCTTGCAACCACACTTTAAGGATTATGATGATCTCTTATGATTATTTATTCTTATTATTGAGGTTTCTAGGATGTTCTTTTACTTCGACTTCTAGTGCTTTGAAATTTCCTCTTTCAACCATGAGATCCTTTATAAATTTGACTATCTTGCTTTGTAATTATACCTTATCCATATCTTCTTCATCATCTTCTTCCTCTTAAGGATCTTCCTTCCTATTGTCCCTAGCCATAAATAACACTCTTCCTGTGTCATTCTATTCATCACTATCACTTTCTTCTTCAGATGAGGAGTTATCTTCTTTAGAATAAAAGGCTTTCCTAAAGCCTTTCCTTTTACCTTACTTATTGAATCTTCTATTAATTTTATTTCCTTTCCTGGGTTCTTCTTCTTCGTTAGAGTTATTATGAGGAAATTTAGTAGCAAACTGACTAATCTCACCATAATTGAAACATATTAAGGGAAGCGTGCCCTTGAATTCACGTGTTCCTCTTTTTTACTTTCTCTGAAAGTGAGGAACTCCTTCATCTGATTATTCATCATCAAAATAACTAGAGCTTGGCCTTGATTCCTATTTTTTTCCCAGTCTTCTTGGATGTTGTGAAGGTTGCTTCTCTATTAGATGGATTTCTAGTTATGTTCTCATTTTGTAAATTGTAAGTATTCCATGTAATTGGTCCAAGCTGAGATTTTATAAATCTTCTATTTATTATAACATATATAATCTAGCATTTAACCTTATTGGAAGTGGTCTTAGTACCTTTGGGACAACTACCTTTCTATCCATTGCTTCTCCTAGTCCTTCTATGGAATTCATTATTTCGTCAACATGGAGAAAGTAAGCTGAAATGTTTTACTCTCCATTCATTTCAACTACTCAAATTTACCTTGGTAGGTCTAGAGCTTGGCCTCCTTTACCTCCTTGTCTCAATATATATATTTTGAATATTTTCTCAAATTTCCTTTGCTAATTTTTAGTGTATCAATTTGACATAGATAGATTCTAAAAAATCATTCAAGAGGGCATACTTAGCTTTACCATTGCTTTCATAAAGCTTTTAGCTGTCATCATCTAAAGGACAAGTTGAAGGTTGGTATTTTGTCAACAAAATATTCCAAACTTTAAACCCTTGTGCTTGAAGCTATAACTTCATCCTTCCATTCCAAAATGCATATTTGTTCCCATTAAGTACTGGAACTCCAGACTTATTCCACTCCATGATCTCCTTCTAATTGTTAAACGACTAGTGAAGGACTTGACTCTGATACTGCTTGTTTGAAATATGGAGAGGGGTGAAATCAATATTTCTTATCAATTAGTAACTTATTAATACGTTTAGAGCATAAACAATGTATAAATCATTAATACATGAAGAGAATAATGCACCAAAAGTTTTTAGGTGGAAACTCTTTCGGGAGAAAAAACAACGAATTCTATTCTAATAATTTTGTGAGTACATAAATGCTTCAACTCCAACTCAAAAAAGGAAGCCCCAACTCCGTAATACATAAGAAAAGTGTTCAATTTTCTAGATCCAACTAGAAGGACACTCCAATGCCTTATTTTTATCAGCTAATGGTGAAAGGATGCTCCAACAACCTTGCAAGCTCCAACTTGCCCTAGCATCACCCTACCACCTTGAAGTGATTTCATGAATCGACCTTCAGGCAACTTCAATCACCTACCTAGCACTACCCAACCACCCTACAAATAAAATTATATCATACCAACTATTGTGGGCTCCTGTAACAGGGATAATGACCCACTTATATGATATTTTGGGCTCCCGTACCAGGGACAATGAGCCACTTACAATGAATAAACTACTGTAATGATATGACAATGAAATTCCAACACTTTAACCCTAATTTATTTGAAACCCTTACTGCAAGAAAATGAAACCCTTACTGCAAGAAAATGGAACCCTTAATCATGAACTAGTTAATAATGTTAGGGGGGACCTTGAAGCATACTGTTGAAAAAAATCTTACTGCTACAAACCAATGATGAGATTGCTTCAAGCTTGACCTTGAACTTACTCCAGATGAGAAAAGTATAGTCTATTGCAAATGATTGAAACCTTACTATTGAATATTATGGTGGAAATCCTCCTCCATAAGACCACTTGATTGATCTCCCTGTGTATCTCCCAATTATGTCATATTGATCTCTTTTGTGGGAATACAGTCACATATATAAGTAGGTAAGTGTATATATTATACCTCAGGTCTATAAGAATCAACAAATGATACCAAAATTCCATCAATGAATAGGACCACAAGAACAATAAGATACTTATGCTCAGAATTTGGGAAGCTTGAAGGATCAAGATGTAATTTTAGGCCTTGAAGTAAGCCAAAGTACACTACTTCTGAGATTTCTTAATGACTCAGAACTACACTAAGTTGAAGATGTCCAAAACAATTGAATCAAAACTTGTTCACTATATACTCCCTTACTAGTTTATGAAAAACAATTGGGATTCAAAAAATAAGACCACACTTGATAATAGGTTTGATACTTAATCCAATCCATAGAAATGATACCCTTTCTTCATGATTTGTATTATTTAATTAGGGCTAAAACTTTAGAAAGGCATTTTATTCATGCCAAACTTGCCCAATGAA